>JANZXR010338175.1:0-25214 GCA_027575705.1 Erythroxylum echinodendron | reverse complement strand
ATGAAGCTCTTTTTAAAAAGCTGTTTTTTTAATTGACAGTCAAACAATCAACTGGCTTTTTAGAAAAGCTCTTCTCAAAAAAGCTCTACTGATATAAGCTCATCCAAACGGGCACTTAGACTATTTGATTCCTATTCGGGCCGAGCTTAGACCTATCAAACTACCTAACCCAAGCCCGGCCTAACCTACTGCCAAGCTTAATTGCATAAACTTTCTAACTTCATGAATTGCAGCTAATAATCAGGTGTTTTATGTTATGCAACTCTGATTCCTTCAGTAACATCCTCTTCTTTTCATCTTGACCTCTCTCTTTTTTTTTTCTCTCTCTAATTTGTTGTTTTCTATTTATGTAATGACTCCTCACGGGTCCGCATCTATTCTCCAAGATGAGATTCCTACCAGTTCACTTTGTAAGTGATTTTACGTGAAAAGATAACAAGAAATGTAAAAAGTGTTTGCTTGATTGTGCTGCAGATGGGAAGTAACAACTAAAAACGATTTAAAAAATGGTAAAGAAACCAACATAAACGTGAACTTTAAACTGGAAAATAAGTTTCCAGTACTTGTTCCCATACTTTTTAGTTGTTTTACCTTCTATACTTAATCCTGGTAATTAGTATATTATCCAACACCTAATAGTTATACATAACGTATGCCTAAATGACAGTGGTCACCACTACGCTGGCCATAAAGAAATTTTCATCTCTAATATCTGTGAAAAAATCACATCGAGGTGATTATCAAGTGCAGAAACCAGATTTGACTGATACTGGAGAGGTTTCAGCAGCACTCACGTTACATATTTTCATTGTTTTAAATACCGTGTTAGAGTCGTAAATAGGCGCATATTATAATATCAAGATTTCAGTCGTGTTTGATGTATTTCAATCCTCAGACATTACAGAAATCATGTGTGAAGAAGTGGGTGGTGCCAAATGGCCAGGAGATGTAGGACAGATAGCATATCAGTTTGCAGAAAATCATTTGAATGTCTGAGCTTAGCTGGGACGGAGTTCACTGATGCAAAGGGCTTTCAAGCAGTCTCAAAATGGCTTGTGCGTCGCATCTTTCAGACTTCAGTACTTTTCCAGACTGCCTCTGTTATTCAGATTAAACAGTTAAGGAGAATATGACTTCGATAGTACCATTTTTATGTTTTATATAATTAGAGTCCTTACTAGTGGTAGAAGCTTTCATTCTCATGAGCAATTGTAACAATAATAAATCCAACACCTTCCACTAAGAATACAAGAAGTCAGGCTTCGTGGGTATATTTTTACAGAAAACAATCATATCCCTGTAACCAGTTAATTTGACAAGGCCTTACATGTTTCTGATAGGTTGTTCAGGTTAACAAGACAGCCGATGCATGTAACCATGTACGGTGGAACACAATGTATACAAGTAAACAAGTGATAACCAGCATAAAGACGTCTATTTGACTGATTATCCATCTCCTAGCTTCATCGCCACTATTGATCAATAATTTCTTTCATATTTTCTATTTGATCAAAGTGGAAGTTTACAGAGCAATCATACAGCAGAACTTTCTTATCACAAATTTTAGAACAATCGTTCAAGCTTGTGTTGTGTTAATTTACATCACAAGAGGAATGATTAACTATAACAAAAATGGATAGACAAGAAAGAAATGGAAAGCTGAGAGCAAGGAAGGGCGAAACTAAACTGCACTGTCAGCAAAAATGGATCGAAGAAAATGATCAGATGTTCTCTAACCTCAGCATGCCAAACTTGAAGGAGTAACTCCTAAATCGCTCTTAAACATAGTGACTTTCAAAAGCCCGCAAAAGTTTTAATCATCTGATACCATAGTTGGGCTCTTGGAGCAGCTATCCTTCTTATGAAGTTCTAACAATTTGGACTGAGGAGAACAGAGACCTGAACACAGAGTAATGTCAATGTAATTTTCACGATTTCCTCAAAACTGAATCATCTTCCTGGATGAAAAATTAATTTGTATCATCATACGAAACTACAGCTAAATCTGAGAATTAAGTTCCGTGCATGTCATATTGTCTTCTCCGTATATCAAAATGAAATCACTATGCAACTCCTAAATATCTTGTGCTTTAAAATACGCATCTATTATTTATTTGATAACAGGGACACAAACCTGAACATTTTGGAATGTCCCACACAGCAATTGAAGAGTCCGTGCACTCAGGAGCACATAATTCTCGATTGTCCTCATGATTAACATTCATTGCTAGCATCCATGCACCAATTGTAACATCTTCATTGCTGAACATTCGGAAGCTGCACCAAAAAAACAAAAAAAAGAAGACAAATAAAATCAAATCAAATCAAACATGGTGGCCTAGATCCAAGATGTACGCGGATTCTCAGTTAATTGATTTAAATGCACTCAATATTACAGAGCTGAAGCAACTTTAAATCCCGAACCAGATTTCAACTGGCCCACAATGCCAAGTGAAGGTTAACACAAGACAATTATATGAGAATCGAAACGAAGTTTGTTGGATCCAATGTCAATTAGCTTAGTTGCCCAACCTACACATTAAGGCCTCATCAGAATAGACTTCAAATCATATTCCACCTAACTGCGTTGGATGGTTTGGTGTATATCGACCTAAATAAAGGCCAAAATACACATTTGAAAAAGTGGTTGATAAACTAGCTCTGGGATGATTCATGTCCTCCTTTTCAGCTGAATCAAGTACAATTGGTAATTGCAAGCCTATTGTGACTAACAAGGTGAGATATAAGCGGATCGTATAGCATGCATGTTTGTCTTTGTTATGGCAATATAATAGAGGATGCTTTATGTATCAACCAGTTAATACATTATAGTAATGAGTTAATACATTACAGTAATGGATTCTATTTGTCAACATCTAGATGACTTTTGTAGTGAAATTTCATAAAGCTGATAAACATAACAATAAATACACCTAAGTGCAAAATTATCTTCAAAAGGTTACAAATTTAACTTAATACCCAAGTAAAAACAGTTAAATGTGTCAATTTTTTTACAAAACTTTCTCTTTATTTTTCTTTTTGTGCCAAAAGATATCATTCAGCTTCTTTGTAAGAAGCTACGGAAAGTTGTTTTTTCAGTATTTAGCATGGATCTGTGGAAGGAGAGCAAGGAAAGGTAGAAAAGAACAGCGGGTAAGTAATTAAGAAAGAACAGGAAAAGATTTTGAAGATAAAGATGTGCCCAGTGGACAAGGTTGATGCGCTACGAAATGTTGGCCAAGCTGGCAGATGTTTGGGCAATATGGTAATTTACTTTGCTAATTTGGAGTACATTGGAAAAATCCAGGGTTTCAGTACAAAATTATAGTGGCTGTTACTAAGTACCATTAGTACAGTGTGAGCTCAATAATGATTGAAAAGCACCATAAAATACTTTCTCTTTGTGTCAGATGACTCAACTCCAAGCTTGAGTCCAAAGCACCATCTCAAGCTTGCACTTTGATTATCGATAGGGTTGGTTTTGTATTTGAACTGATAAAACAGAAACAAGAATTTTCAATCCTTTTAAAAAATTGACACTTCCTTATTTCCATTAATCATAATCTATCTCCTTGCATCAAGAATGTGGAAGTGAAAGCAACATTTCTGACCAGAGCAAAGTGTGACAGAAGCTAGAAAAATAATGAATCTGGATAAGTAATAGAAGGGGAAGATTGGACAAACATCAAAACTGTAAAAGCTTCCAGTATTATGGTGAGGTTAGTACCTCTGAGATGGAAACAAGAAGGACAAAACCATCTTACATGTTTTTTGCAGAAACCATGAATTAGTACGACAAACAAATAGTTTAGGGAGATCCTCAGAATGGAGATAAGTAAACTTGCCTGTCATTTCTAAGTGCTACTAAACTTGCAACAACATCAGCAGAAAGAGCATATATCGGGCCGTAAGCATGCAGAAAGTACTCTTTGCCAAGCAAAGGGGACAGTGGCTCATACCTGCAAATATGAAGATGGCAAGGCAATTTCATTGTTCATGATTATAAAGTGGGATCATAACTTTTGCACTGGTCTGTGGCATGAAAATGAGGGAAGCTAATTCTGAAAACAATCTTAATGAAAATAACACAGCAGATATCCAGGTTAATTTGGGAATGATTTATATGTTGTTGTGTATGAAAATTGCGAATGACTAGACCAAACTGACCATTTAAGCTTAGGATCAGTGAAAACTGGCCCCTTTTTCATACAACCAAGGTATGTTTGAGGATGAGGACGCTCTTTTGCAAGCAGAATCGAAAGACGATCTGTCGTGTAATAGAAAGAAGCAAGCAATTATGTAAACTAAGAGAAACCAAAGAAATTAAATCATAATCATAATCATAAACTAGCTTCACAAAGTTATTCACCTGGCCTCAAATATATATCATCATCAGCTTTAACATAAAATTCGGAATCATAAAGCGCATAAGCAGCCTTAAAGAATGCTAGCCTGCAGTAAAAGAGAACAGATCACCAAGGTTCCCCATGAAAGATTGTGTGACAAAACAAAGCAAATCCAAAATCAACACTAACGTTTTATATGGAAGCTTACTGTACTGTTCCTCAATATCTAATAACAGAAAATCATCATATTCTGCCAACTCCCTTTTGAGCTCCAACATCTTTGCTTTATCATTAGTTCTTCCAATAATAAATCTGAATGCTAAACCAGTTGATTCTTCCAATCTGCGTCCCGATAAATGAAGAAGCACAATCTTTATCTTTAAACATCCATAAGTAAGGAATAGCCACATTCAATATCGTATTAAAAGATCTGAAAAGATCTGAACTTTACATGAAATGTGGGGTTTACCGTTGAAGGCCCTGGGGATCGGAAGGCATCCAGGTCTGTCGCAGGGAACGCCTCCGACCCGAAGACCCGAACCCGGTTTGGATCCCAACAAAACCCATAACTTTGTGCCTCTTCTTCTTCTGACCACTTTGTAGAAATGCATTGAGTTCGCCTTCTTCTTGCTTATGCTTATTAGTGTTAGCATCCCAGGTAACCCGAACCGATCGGGGCTCCGAGTTGTTGAGGCAGCGCCGGGGAGGGGCGAGAAGGGTGGTGAGGCCGAAGACAAAGCCGAAGACACCGATGAGGAAGCACGAGAGTAGTAACGCCGTTGATCTGCGCGACGGAGATTGACGGGAGTGGAAGTTTTTGGGAGAGTAAGGCATCTTTGTTAAATAATTTTCCTTTTTCTTTCTGGTTTAGTCAATATTATGTAGTAGAGGAATGGCACTGTAGCAGGTTGCTTGTTCCAACTTCTAAGAAACCATAATATGACATATTACATTACGAAGACATCATAGACTTGGTTTGCCGGTTTGTGTTTGTGTCATCGAGTTTGTAATAAGGAAACGGGAGTGGGGGTTTGCGTTTGTGTTAACGAGTTTGTGAGGAAACAGAGGAGCTTTCACTCTTCAAAGACAACACATTCTCTCAACTAAGTTATTTTGTGAGAGTACAGTTTAATAAAGCGTATATGTATCATTCTACAACAAAACATTATAGTGACTTTGTCATAAATTTCATACTATTGTAGATTACAGATCATAGATTTATCTATTATGAAAACACTGTACCTTTACATATTGTTCAAAGAAAACGATTTTGTGTATATAAATTTTCCAAAGTAAACAATATATGGATTTGGAATTTTGTTTTGTTTGTATCAGATGTGTGTAGTGTAAGATGAGGTTTTGAGTAGAAAAATAAAAAGGAGAAAAGAATATGTCCCATATAAGGTGTCATTCCTGCTTTCCATTAAACTCACAGACTAGCTGTGGATATCCGGCCAAAGAAGGCTCATGATTTACAAACTCAAAATTAATATTATTGCTACCAACTTCTACTGAAACTGAACCTTCGCAGGACAGCTTTGAAAATTGTTCCTGCCACCTACTCCCTTCACTTTTCCCTACTATTAGATTCTCAACTTTAAGTTCAGCACTTGAACACATTTCTCCTTCCGTTGGCTCATCAAACAGAGGCTTGTCAACAATCCCTTCATCAGAACTAATTACATGTTGAGATGATTCATTAGCTGCATTGTTCGAGTCGCACCCCGGTCCTTCAATGCCATAGATGTGTTTGTTCACACGATTAACTTCAGCTGCTTCAAGTACATTATCAGAAGCAACAGAGCTCTTTTCACTGGATTGCTGCATCGGTGGCCCGGTTGAAGCTGTTGTTGCATCATGCATCTCTGTGTCACCAAGTTTTTACTCCCAATACATTAAAGAATCAAAGAACATGCAGAAATGTTACTTTTCTATTTTGTAATTCGAAAATACTCACCCGATGCTGATGGTTCATCTGCTTCTTCTGTCCCATACAACTGTTTCTTCAGCAATACTGTCCCAGGAAATACCATTAGGTTAATCCTGTTTATACTTTGCCTTTCAGTATTACTCATAGGCCTGAACCCAAAACCCTCAGTCCACGTCTCCACCAACTCTGGGATAGCAGATACGACAAGCTTTTCCACCTTGAATGAAATTAGCATCTGGGGCCACAAAGGGTGTCCGAGAATGTTAGAGATTTAAGACAAATATGCTATGGATCCTATATAGAAAGATTGTATTTTGAAATATTATGGTTGAACATGTATTGCCCTACCATTATAAATGGAGGGCTAAAGCCCAATTAATAAGAAACCATTCTATTTTCTCCTTTTGTCTTTTGTAGAGAATATGGAAATGTTATATCAGAGAGAGGTATCTTACATGAGCAACTATGATGCAACATTAAGCCTAATCTAAGGCAATAACTGGAATGAAAAGCAAGCTGCCTTCCATGATAATTAAGCGAACAGGAAAACAACACATACAAAGAAGTAAAGAAATCTAAAAGTCTGGGAAAAGCATGCAACAGATGCGGCAAAAGATATAAACAAGCAGTGGAAATTAATCCGCCATATTAGTTATACAAATATGGATTGCATAATAGGCACATTTCTTAGGGGCAAAACACAAAATAAAATAGAAGACCAAGACAACCATCAACAAATCAAAGATTAAATTTAGCTAGTTGCAGAATCAGGCACTTAACAGTAGTGGGAACTATTAAAAGTTTCCCAATAAGGATTTTCATGGCTAACACTACATGAACAAATCAATGAAAGACAAATTTAACAGTAAAAGCAAGCCATTGGAATCCAAATTTAAGAGCTTTGTGGAATTGGCTGCACTTTGAAAATCCAATTATTGAAACTTCAAAAATGGGTAATGTCAGATATTGTTACCTACAATCAAGTACAATCCAAATCAATAGAGACATGCCATCTAATATAGCAGAATGGAATAACTTTTACCTCCTCAATAGCGTTCATAAGGCGTCGACACATCCCTTGGCGACGGTAGCTACTGCAAGTTGCAATGAGGGGCATCTCCGCAACTGTGGCTCCATGGACCCTGCAGAACAAAATAACAGTTGAACCACGGCATTGCAACATAGATAGAAGCAAATGCAGGTGAGCAATCTAGAGAGAAGGTCAACCAATTTGAAAATTACCAACTGAAAGAGTTATCATCTATAGAGGAAACAACATTATTATAAAGGTCACAAATCTCCAAGAGCTCCATTACAAATGGAAAAAAGATTAAGAAAATTTAAAGATATATATATATTGAGCAAAAGGTGTTATGCCTATGGTTAGGGTATGGGTTCTATATTGCAGGTTAATCTTACTCCAATCCTACCAATAGGCGGCATAGAGGAAGAAGCACTACGCCTATATATATATATATATATATATATATATATATATATATTCAACCAATTTGAAAATTACCAACTGAAAGAGTTATAATCTATAGAGGAAATAACATTATCATAAAGGTTATAAATCTCCAAGACCTCCATTACAAATGGAAAAAAGATGAAGAAAATTTAAAGCAGCATATTATATACATATATATATACACATATTTAAGTATTGGATACTTTAGGTTGATTACAGAAGCTATATGCATGGTTGGGAAAGAATGACAAAGATGTCCACATCAACCCACGACTGGTAAAATTGACATACGCAAACTCAAGTACAATGTCGCAAGAACATTAAACATGGCATGAGACATACGATTGAACCATATTCAAGACCCAATATACAGTGTCACAAGCAAAACCAGGAGATAAACCATGACAAATAACAAGTTATCAGAACATTGGACAGGGTTAATTAATACCTGATGGATGCTACAGATACAAGTATGTCATCTTTCTCCAAGACCATGGTGTAGAACCCGTGAAAGTTTAGCCGAGCAAATTCAGACCTAAAGATCATTCAATAACATAAGGAATTAATAACAGCAACTCATCAAGGTCTATCCTCTCAAGGACAAGGTTCCAACAAAAATCTGATTTTGTTACGGGTTTCTGGGCCTTCTATCTGAGAATTTCTTTGGTGTTTTGAAATATTAAATGTGGGAGTTTTTGTATTTCTTTTAAATATTAAATTAAAACTTTGTACTTTTTCCTTTGTTTTCCCGATCAGTTTTTCTTTGGACAAATTGAAACTAATAGATTAACTACGATAAATTCAACACTGGACAAAAGCAATGGAGAAGAAAAAGGAAACTCGAAACAATAGAACATCATGGGACACTACAAGCAATAAAAATAAAAAATGTGACGCAAAGTGTTATCAGGATGAATGAATTTTATAAAGAAGTGGATGATGTAAATACGTTGGACTTTATATTGTTATAGTTATTCTGTAATTACTGAACAGGTCATTGCAGTAAAACTTTTCACTTGACTCGAAACAGAGTCGACTGATTATTGTTTTCCACAGAAATAGATATGAAATTTTCAGCTTAAATTAACAGGGTTAGACAGCTCCAATGGTTTCCGATAACTCTCTTAACAGGGATAGCAAGCATAGTGCCCAAAATGCAAGATAGTTGAGAAGGATCAACTCACCCCCAATTGTATATAACTTGAGGTATCATGTTGATGCCTGTCCTGGGGTCTACCATAGGCTGGAAGCACTCCTCTATAATGGTAAGAGCAACGGCTAATTTTGAGTTGCATTCTGCCTTTAGTGCTAACCACTGAGTGGAGTGAACCTTTTGGTCCTCATGCATGCATTTAAGGAGTGTTAAGTAAAAGCCATCTGCAGTGTAGTTGCGAATCCCAACACGAGATTGAAGTCCCATGTAAACCTGCAGGAGCCAATCCAAGTTCTTTATTAGAAACAAAAAGAATCATTAATATCAGATCAATGAAAAAGTAAAGTTAATGAAATGCTGGATTATTCAGGGCACAGAGACATGAGCAATAAGCAAAAGAAAATTGAAGATTCCTCTCTTATTATCTTGAGTATGAGTATGTAAAGTCCCTAAAACAAAATAAAAAATAAAAGAAATATGAAAGAGAGAGAAACTGATGCCCAAGAAGGCAACTGAAATTAAACGATAGTATGCTTTTCGAAAAATAAGTTTTCACGAAGTGGTTACTTCTGGGAATCTTTTAGAACACAAACTACAAACATTACAAAAGACGAAATAATCACAGAGAAATGTCAAATTAAATATTAATTATATATAACCAACAAGGTCCACATATTAAAACAAACAAAACCTTGAGCAGCAACACTTTCTCGAATTAAAATACCAGAAGCACATGACTAAGAGATCATCCTACTATCAATATACAGAAAATTAGTATGATCAAGAAAGAGTAATTGTTTTACAGAACGGGAAAACTTATTATATGTTGGTTCAGGATACATTATAATATTTGCACTCTCGGTATCTCATATTAAATTCTGATAATCAAGATGAAATTGTTCAGAAAGATACTCATGGAAAATAATCTGGCTAGTTTTATAATAAAAGTTGTCGTGCAATAATTATTTTTTATCAATTTTGTTCCTATTTTTAATACATGCTAAAGGACCATGAAGGAATTATCTGTAAGAGATGAAAATCCTAACCAAAAGGACAATGACATACTGCAAATGACAATAACAGACTTATTTGAAATCGCAAATGCATTTAGCATCCGAGAATGATGGAAAGGGAGCAAAAAGTGAAAAATGAAAACACTTAAACTAAGCAGCAAACTAGAATATTATAATTGGAATAGGAGTAAGAGCTTTCTCAAACCTCCAATATTCTCAGCATAAGCAAACAAAAAGAGGCTGAGGAACAAGAAGGAAACACACAAAGTAGATAACCGGTACAAAGAGAAAGATATCAAAAATGATTAGATATTCTATCAACAAAAACTCAAAAACTAGCACATGAAGTGATAATATCACATGAAAAAATGTAAAGGTAAACATAAGCTTCATTTTCAGAAAAGAGTCCCTCCAGATCCAACAGAACTTTACAAATAAATTAGCTCATAAAATACAGCTAAAGTACCTCTTTACAGCTGCCACTGCAAAACCAACAATTAGAGAGAACTCCACTAACATGTCCTTGCTGGCATGTGCCATGATCTGCGATTATTATTAAAAAGAAAGGAAAAATAAAGACTCAAAAGAATTAGACGATCATGGATACAGTAAATGAAATGAAGAGACAATCAGTTGCATCAGTATTAAAAAAATAGATGAAGAAGCACAGTAATTATGAGTTATAAAGAAGTTTCCATAAATATAAATATTATAAGGACTTCAAGTATGGCAAGACATAACTTCCAAAAACCCATACAGAAGTTGGGTATCCATAATAAACAGGAGTTTAAAGCTGTCAGACTATTGAATCAATTTGTTCAAGCAAAAGAAAGAGTAATAGAATATAGGTCTGCAGGCAAATTACATTTCTGCTCGCACTGTATACATTTGAATGCATTAGATGAACCCAAAATTTCTTTATCAATAACCAAATCTCCGCATGTCTCACAGGTGCAGCTTGGGCAATACCAACTGCCTTCAGGGAGCTCCTGAAGTTTAAAATAAAAACCAAGAAAGAGAAAAGGTTAATCTGAATGTGGACATCTGAGAATGTTAGATAATACCACATTTCAAGACTTAGTTATACAATTCAGGCAAAACAGCAGACTTAAGATGGAAAAATATGTAGGTAAACTTTGTCAATAATAGAGAATATGGAGTAACATGGAATAAGCCTTCCATGAAACAAATGACAGACATGAGAACTAAATAAGTATTCATGAATGATACTTTACCTTCTGTAAAAGACACAAGAAAACTAGTTTCCACGGTGGTGAAACACAAAATATTAACTAGCATTAACTCTGAATTACCGGAGGTAACAAAAAGCCACGCACAAATAACAAAACAATTCTCCACATAATAAGCCTTTTTATAAATATAAACAACCCAAATCTGAAAGGAGGTACAATCAAGAACAAGGAAAATTATGAAACATCTTATTACAATTGAGGTTTTAGATCACGTGAAGATAGACACTCCAAAATCATGTGTGATTCCAGAATTCAGTGGTTTAATCTTATCAAATGTACATTCCACAAAGACTAGTCATTTTGACAAGATAGTTAAGACACATTAGGAAAAAATGCAATGTACCAAGACACGATTTCCAACTATCCCCATTTTCAAAATTTTCATCCTCCATGTGCAAGTGCAAGTGCAAGTGCAAGTCTAGTGTCAATAAACTATACTGCTCATGGTGATGAATCCAAATACGAAAGAACAAAAACATTTTTTATTAACAAATTATTTTTCTTGCCAGAATACTTATAAATAAAATTGGTAAATATACCTTGAAAGCTCAAGAATTGGATATTGGATCTATTTTACTACAATGTCAGATCCAAATTTTTACATTCATTGCATGAAACAACATGTATAGATGTGGGATAATTCTACCTTAGGACGGATAGAGAACATAAACATTCTGATATAGGCACTAGTGAGTTCAACTCTCAATCCAAAAATCTGACCTCGTGAATGTATCATCTCGTTATTAATTACCTTTACAACCACCAAGGGGAAAAGATTGAAGCTAAAGAACCATCCAAATAACTATTGATCCCCTTCCTCTTTCTCACTCTTTCTCTTTAGTAAAATCCTCATTTTGTTTCTAAATTAGGAAATCTAAAAGAAGAAGTATTTGCAATCTACATAGAAAATGTACGCACTTGAAAAGTAAAATAGATGGAAATTGATTATCAGTGACAGAGGAAGGAAATAGATCAGTAAAATAGAAAAACCTTTAATCTAGTCACTGTCCATTTCGAAATTAAAAGTATCTGGTGGTTATTTAAGCACTCAATATATAGAATAATTTTTAGAAATGTTTTCTTATATATATGTAGGGCATACTGGGCATATTACCACTATTATTCCACTTCATTTTCAAACAAACCGTGCTCATAGTACCTAATAGGAAAATGGTAGCAATACCCAAAATTTAAGAGAATAGATGCTCCGTAGAAAACAGATCATTCTTCTTAAAGCTGCTACAAAATTTGAAAATGGATGTAACTAACATCTAACTTCTAGAGAAACTCAAATAAAGAAATAGAAGACACTGACAAACAAAAAAGTAAGAAAATGATGTTAAGAAAATGATGGTCAGAAAAAATTCTGATCATACAGGAAAGAAAAGTACGAGATATGAAAAGGACTGTACAAGAAGAAGTAAATGCTGAACCTTTGTAGATAAGCAAGATTGGTGGAATGTTGAGGGACAGTTATCACAGCATATTAACTCGCCTCCATCACCGCAGCGTCCACATGAATCATCATTTTGATCATCTTCATCTATTCTCACAACTTGATTCACAGTTTTCCTTATCTTATATTCAGCTGACCAAGCTTGCAGTTGACATAGGGTAAAGGGCTTTCCAGATTCCATAAATAGATTTAAACATGGGCGATCTAGGTTGAACCCAGCATGAGTCTTAAATTTTGATAGTGAAAGCAGTGTACTGCAGCACTTACAAATAATGCCATCACTGGTAATCAGACCATCTTTGCTCACAACATCGTCCTTGGGGTTCCTGTATTGGATAACATCATTCAGAGATACAACGCCTGTATGAATCAGCCACAACAACACTGTTCGACCTGCCACTGACCACTTCTCGTCCCAGGAATACTTCCCTCCTTTTGCCAGATTTCTAGGAAGCAACCTGCAGGTACCCTTATGGTTCTTGTGCTTTCTTTTTGCTCTAAATTTGCTGGACTTCTTCGTCATTCTGATGGAACCTGGAATGAAATCTTTGTTTTTAATGAAAGCAGACACCAATAACTCATCGTCTTCAATCAGGCAGCTACCAGGTTTCATCTGTTCAATATTAGGTCGATCACTACTATGAATCTTCTTCTTAAAACTTGAACCTTTACACTGAATTTCATGCAGGTAGTTATCAGGTGAGGACAAGTTTTTACAGCTACGTTCAATTCTTCCATTGGCAACAAGGCTCTCCATAAACTCTCCAGATTCCAGTCTGTTATTATGGGCATCAGTATTGTTGCGTTTGCAAAACATGGTTGATCTTATTTCAGATATTTTTTTGGACTTCCTGCGCATCTTCTTCAAAACAGTATCAGCACTTGCCTTCATCTCAAATGATGAAGTTTGAATGCAGTGTCCTAGATCTTCTTCGGCCAGCCCAGATTGCACTGGGATTCCTGGAGTTAAAAAGTGACTTGAAGTAGGCTCATCTTGTTTACCATCATTCACATTGACTAACTCAATTTCCTCGTGTGGAGAAACAGATTCAGACCTCCCAAAAATACCAACATTTTGATCAGTTTTGATATCATTAAGGTGCTGATTACCACATAAGTGAGTATAAATATTATTTGAACCACATGCTTCCGAGGAAGCCATATCCAGACTTCTTTTGTTCTTAGTCATTGTGCATGAGTTTTTCGTCAACCCATTGGTGGTATCAATCAAATGCCAACCTTCTTCATTGGTTAATTTATTTGGGCTACTTGTCACCATCCCATTTATTTGCTCAACATCACCTGAGAAAATCTTTTCTCCAGATATTTCATTACCAGCATGGTAGTCTGTCGTAGAAGCCATGCCTGCGCTTTTAGAAGTTGCAGCATGCCAAGTCAATGATATTTCTTGAGTAGATTGGTTTATCAGATCATCCTCAGTTTTCAGAGTCACACCAGTATCATTTTCTACATTCTCAACAGTCACTAGGATAGGTGCAGTTTTCACTGCATCTCCTTTTCTCAGCAGACCAACCTTTTTCTCAATGAACACGACATTCACAAAGGGATCTAAGAGACTCCACTGATGAGCCAATGCATTGGCAAGATTTGAATGATCCAATTCTTTCTCAATGTTCCTCAATGCATCTAAGAGGTCAGTCCGAAGCTGGTTAAGGCTAGTCCATTTTTTGCCATTGTCTTCCTGCTTCAAATTGTATGTATTAGCATGCAAAATATGACCACACATCCTCCAAACTCTAGGAAATTCACGATAAAACCTTCCCCAAGGTGATTTGTAAACAGACTCCATATATTTTCTGCAAGTTCTATGCTGTTTTTCAACTTTCCAGCCTGCAGCCTCAAGTAATCGTTTGACATGCCTCTGGAGGAAAGTACGCATATCTTTCTTGGAATCTGTCTCTGCAGTGTTTTCAAGGAAAAGCCGGTTCGCAAAGCTTTCTTCAGAAATAGGCGAAGCTACAGCTTTGCCAACTATCACTTCCTTGCTAGTGTTAACATCTGACTTTCGAATTATGTAGTTCAGAAGAGTGGTGTCATGTCCATGTGAATTTCTGTCTGTCTCAGCATGCTGCCTTAAGAGATAGCAACTAGATGTAATACCCCTACAGGATGATTCAACCACATGTAACATTTTCTTCTGGCCTGTATTATCTGCATCAGCAAGAATTACAGAAGGTACAATCTCTTCAGGTGAAATGGAAGCCCATTCCAAAGCATCAAATTCAGAGCTAAATGGCTCATCAATGGAAAGCCTCATTCGCTTGACTTTCTTATTTTGGTCATCTCCTTCCAGCAAGCTAAACCTTTCCGGAGAGAAAAAAGAAGAATAAGCCCCAGCATAATTTCCGGTAACATCAGTGTCCTCTACCAATAAACTTTTTGAGGATGATTGGCTTGTTATGACTGAATTTTCACCATTAGAATAGAGTGACGCATCTGCAATCCTATTACACTCATACTTGATGTCAGACAATCCAGTGGCAAGAAAATTGCCACTTGTACCACCAGTATCTTTCCCGAAAAAGATCTCAGAAAAAATACGATGCTCATGATTTGACCCCTCAAATCCATCGGCTGACATATTCTCAACCATTGAGCTGAGCATCACTCCTAACCAGCTGGATTCCCAAAGCTTTTACCCCTTGCCATATAACTGAAGCAAACACAAAAGGAGCACATCAGAATGATGTCAGATATCTGCATATCGATTCATCAATGAATGGGCTATATTTTTAAAGTAAAAGCATGCCCAAGAGAACAAAGATTTGCTGCCAGTTCCTAGAGAATTTACTGCATGCATATAAACTGATTGGTTTGGGAAACAGAATGACAAATATCTAGGCAAGACCTAAAATTTTGCTAACGCACAGGAAGAAAGGTGAGAAAGTGAATTAGCAAGCAAACAAAGTTCCCCGATGAAAAGTTAAATTTAACAAAATAATGTCTTCACAAGTGTTACTATGTCTTCTTTACAAGTAGAAAGTTTATTCATAGTTGAAGAGGTACACTTCTCAGCAAGTTGCAACTTTGTCTATCTGCTATAAATCTCATTTGCACCACTAACATAATGCAAGCATTCACCATTATCTCAAAGCTATAAAAAAGTTATTTGTCAGACTATTAAAGTTTTTTAACTTTTTCATAGCAAAAGATTTTTAACTTATTTTCAATCACTGTTCTCATACCTGAACCTTCAACTATTTTCAGGGAAGTAAAAACATAACATCTTGGGATGAACTCTCAATCAATAATTTGACTACTCATTTCATGTAGCATCTTGAGATGACTCTCAATCAATAATTTGACTGCTCATTTAATGCCAAGCAAAAGATAAGAAGAAAGTAACTTGAGACATTTCTACCATAAATATTAAGGAAAGGACAGAGAAGGACAGAAAAAATGAAGGGATTCTTCATTATATTCTCAAAATAAGAAGAGAAAAAAAAGTAGGGACAACCACTATGACATTTATAACTTTTGTTTCCTTCGTTTGGAACGCTATATTAGGAAACTTTGAAACAAGTCCGTGCACGTGTTATACAATTTCACAACTTTTGAACATTGCATGCAAAAGATACGTAAACTATTGCATGCTACCAAAGCCAGGTAATCGCCTTTTTGAGCTTACTACGTGGCCGCAATGCTGCATTAATCAGCTACTACACACTAATCCTTGTCATAAAGTAACACTAGTTGACAATGTTCCAAAATGTCAGCCAAGTAATAAGGAACATTACGGATTCCAATCACTGAATACAGTATCTAGGGCAATTTCCCCAGAAATAGTATCTTTACATAAAATCTAGTGTTAATGCCACTGATGGACTCCATTAAATCGTCACCCTCTAAAACCTTACGAGATCTCCAAC
Organism: Erythroxylum echinodendron; assembly: GCA_027575705.1. Classification (NCBI taxonomy): domain Eukaryota; kingdom Viridiplantae; phylum Streptophyta; class Magnoliopsida; order Malpighiales; family Erythroxylaceae; genus Erythroxylum; species Erythroxylum echinodendron. The sequence goes on along the minus strand of JANZXR010338175.1, from coordinate 8,702 downwards.
CTCAAGAATTGTTGGCTAGTCATTTACCTAATCAATCTCCAGTTTATTAATTGGTTTTGCTCTTTTAGCATTTGTACTTAACACTCACTTGAGTCACCTCACAATTTGATTCAAAAGTCTATGTGAAGGGGAAAACCAAGGGAAAAGCACTTCCATCAATAAATTATCATAATATTATGGAATTAATCTTTTGCCATGTCATTCCAGTATACCTTCTCTTTCATGTGTTAGCAGAATCATCACTATTCAACAAAAGAGAACCGCCAATATTCAACAAAAGAGTTTCAAGTAAAGCAAATTTTTTAACAACTTGAAAACTGGTCCTTGAGATCATACTCTTCAATGACTCGATATGCAAAAGCATGGCTAGAACGAGAAAAGCAAAATCTGAAGGGATAGTTAAAGGATACAGTTCTCTTCTAGGCTATAATACACAGAAAGGAAAGGCAAGGATCGGTATACAATTAAAAAAAATACAATCCTTTCACTTTCATCCTTAAAATCCCCTTTGCATTCAAAACCTCGTAACTGTTATACATAATCTAACCACTGAAGACTCCAATACTTGCCAAAAAAACTGACGAGCATTGTTCTGGAAGACATCAACATCAGACCAAAACAATTAGCGACCATGGCAAAGGGAGGGCCAAATCTTACCACAGAAATGGAAAATCGTTCATGCATTAGCACAAATGAAAGCCACGGAAAAACACAAAGAAAACAAAAGCAAGAAACCCATAAACAAAAAACCCAAATTTACAGACAATCTGCATACAAAAGCGAGAAAGGAAGAGAAAATCCACCTAAATATGAACACAGCAAAAAGCACCGAAAGTTTAGATCACGTAAACCCCCCACATCAACAATCTCTCGACCCACATTTCGATTTTCACATTTTAATCAAATAGTGATGAAACAGAAGAGAGGGGGAAAAAAAAACCTTGAAATGCATGTTTTCAGCAACATGCAAAGAGGATCAAAACACGGAACTTCACTAGAATTAAGGACACCAGAGAAGTAGTGGGTTCGGCTCAAAATTGAGTACAGACCGATATAAAGAGAGAATCCTTAGAGCGAGTACACTAAACAGGAGGTCTTTGGTTAGCTCATAAAAGTTCAAAACGGACTATTAGTAAGAGAGGGAGTTTACAGAGAGAGTCCAAACCCAAAACACATCTCCCTCCTACAAAACATATGGCAATGGCATAGCATGTACGCCGTTATCTCTCTAAAACAACCATGTGAGAGAGTGAGCGAGTTAATGTCGTGCTCTTCCTCTCTTTTTCCCTTCCTTTCTCCCTCTACAGCCGACCCTTTTGTCCTCTTGTATGTTTCTCCCTCCTCCTTTTCCACTCTTTCAATTTGCTTTTCTTTTATCTTTTAGTATTCCAATTTTCACAATTTTCTCTATATCAGACACCCTACGGCTACACTTACTACACTGGCCGATGATTAGACGATGCTGGGTTTTCTTTTCCCGGACTGGGATACTTCTTACTACAACGTATTCTCGAATTCATTCTAATTTGCCAAAAAAACAAAAAAAAATCAATTTTCCCTCTAGCATATTTATTGTCTACTCTGTTTTGGACAACGTTACTTTACGTTTTCCATTAAAGAAAAAGGAGCTCATTTATACATAAAAGTGCCTTTGTCAACAAATCATGCGTGTACCCAAGAAGAAAATCTGGGCCAAGGGTGGATTCTTCTTTCTCTCAAGAATCATTAGGTAAACTCTAAAAGAAGAATCGGTTTTTTTTTCTTATTGGGACGGAGAAAAGAAAATGTATATGTAATGGTAAACCAATATGCGGCGAGACGATGATGAGAATAACAAATTTGAAAATAACTACGACAAAGACATGTAAGAAAAATGAAACGAACCCTCACTCCTCATTTATTCCTGTCTTTCTCATATTTAAAAATACAAAACTGTAAGAACGAGAGCATATTTAAATAAACTGTTTTTTTTCTTGATATTGATTAATTAATTCTACATGTAAAGTGTTACTTAATTGTGCCAAAGCTGTTTGTAGTTAAATAATATGGAGTTTGAGGATTTATAATGGAACTTGAAAATCAATATCAATACCAAAACTTTTTTTATAATTGAACCTGAGGTAAGGTAATACATGAATCATACTTCCATGCATGATTTAAATACCGAAGAACAAGATTGAAAGAAGATAAGTCGATAAACGGGCCATAATCATGAGCCAGGGCCAATTACAGGGAATAGAAGATGAGTCCAGCGTCCGCTGCATGTCTAATCTGTTCAACACAAAACATCGTCGTTTACTTACAAATTCAACTAATTAAAGGTTTTCTTGGGGCTAAAAATTCACAGCTGCTCCTCGGTTGCGTGCCTGATGTTTACATTCTCTGCAGTCTAAGATTATTCTGTTTTATTCTATCTGATATATATACAACGTCGTTTTTACTTAAAAATTTTAGGTGCGATCATTCACACACTTACGTGCACGAGCGTACTTTCCGTGCACTTATTTTTTTTACTTTTTTATTTTATTTAATCATGCAATTATTACTTTAATAAAAATTAAATTTAATTGTTATTTTAATAAAAAATTAAATTATAATTATAATTATGTTATTATTAATTTTATAAAAAATTAAAATTAAAAAGATGCACTAGTTTTGAATTTGTTTTTGTTTTTATTTTTATTTTTATTTTATAAATAAAATTAAAATTAAAATGATTAAAATTTGTGTCAATTTTTCAAATTTTGTTTTTCTATTATTTAATTTTAAATTTTTAAATAAATTTTAAATATAAAAATTTAAATTTTAAAATTGAATTAATTTATTAAATTATGCAATATATTATATATGTGAAATAATTTGCTTTGATCTCAACAACATATTTTAGTTGATTAATTTACTAAAATTGTTTATATAATTTATAAATTATACAATTTCATAAATAAACAATTAATTTTATTAAACATCTTTAATAAATAACTGATAGTCTTTGTTTAAATTCTTCTCATAATTCGGATGCATCAAATCAGTTGACTCGATATTATTGCTCTCATTACCAATGTCAATTTCATCACTCTTATATTGCTCCTTCTCGAGTTCATATTCTAATCGATAATATGGAGTAGATATACCTTCTATCAATTTGTTTAATACTAAATTCGATACATGTCAATTTCACAAATGACGCATCGTTATCACTTTGTTTTATGATAAAATTATTAACAAAAACTCACAAAAAAAGAGATAAATATTCGAGTTGATTCGTATGCATAAAAGACGAACACTCCTTAGTAAAGAATACAATGCAAAACGTTAACTTCCCAAATTTTCAATAAATATAAAATACAAAGGCATATTCTCTTATATGTATTCCATGAACTAAACTCTACAACAACAAAAAACCCAATAAATGAAAGCGTTCAGAAATATAAAAGAGAGATATTTTTCGGGAGTAGTTTCTCAAGATTGGCAAGATGTTACTTGTTCACTGCATACGAAATAGGCTTACAAAATTTGAAGTTAATAAAGACCAAGGTTTTAAAAACTGAACCAAACTGGTCGGTTCGACAGAAAAAAGTTTAAACTGGCCAGTTGTCCGGATCAGTTTTACATAATAACCTCTATATATTAAAACCGGCCGGTTTATTAGCGAACCCGCTGGTTTTTTATTGAACCGTCCAGAACCGGTTGGTTCTTCAATCATCTTCTCTTTTCAGTTCTCTCCGTTTTTTTTTCTGACATTGCCGGTCCCTTTACAATCCACAAACCAACTTTACTACCATCACTTGGCAGAAGCAAAGCCATGGGATCGTGGGTGTTGTAGAGGCTAAGCAAGCTCAAGGCAACTGACAAAAATAGTGGTAGCAGGAGAGAGAGTATCCATGTGAGGCTTTCTTCTTCCTTGTGGTCTCTTTACCTATGACTGATCGATGAAGGGGAAAGTATACTCTTGGGCTGAGAAAACCAAGAAACTGCAAGGAAAGAAGAAAGTGGTGCTGAACAAGAAAGTGACTCTGAAATTCTTGTCTTCGTCTTTTACTTCAATTTTACTATTATCTATTAAGTACGACTCACTTGTACTATTAAGTAAAACGCTTTAATTCTCCTTTTTCTTGTTACTTTTTGCCTCCGTACACTACCGGCGTAGACCTAAACTATCTTCCAAACCTACAAATTGGTAAATAGGATAACTCCATTACTAACTTTTAATAGTAATATTTTGTGCTGAACTAGTAAATAGGATAACTTTAAATAGGATAACTACATCATGGTAGAGCGACTTTTTTATTTGATTTTATCTAAATTTATTTTTATGATTTTAATTGCTAAAAGTATTATATTATTAAAAATTTTAGAATATTTTATTAACTATGTTTCAACTTATTTTAATATTAATTATCATATAATTGATTATATAATGACCTAATTTTATTTCAATAATAACTTATATTAAACAATTTACTAAAAGTTTTTATTGAGATGTTTACGGAAATCTAAGATAGAGATGATAAAATTAATATTTTAAAAATCAAATTGGACCACAATAAAAAAATTCATTCAATTTATTATTAATTCATTATATAATAGTAAAATTAGTTTATTTTTTATTTCAATAAAATTTTTATTTTTATTTATTCTAATAATTTTACTTCTTATTTTTTCAATCCTTGTTAGTTCATTATATAATAATAGACATTGATGTACTTTTTATTTCAATAAAATATTTTATTTTTATAAGTTTTATTTCTTATTTATTATATACTGGTTTATAACTGTTTATTGCCGGCTGAACCTCTAAATTTTAAATCTTTCCTTCGACTGGTTTAATATCTGGTCCGGTTTTTAAAACATTGGTAAAGACGACAAAGAACACCTGATTAGAGTGCTCGATTGTTTATGTTTGAAACTGTTATGTTCCACCTAAAAAGGGTTGAGGTTTTGTGTCAAAAGGGGTGAGCTGATCATGGGAGTGTTAAAGTTTGAACCTTTTCGACTGAAACTTAGGGCTAGGCAAGTGGGCAATAGCAAGAATGAAGATGAAGACGATAAGGAAGAGAGGGGGGATTGAGAGAGAGAAGATTGAGAGCAGAGATTGAGAGAGAAAAGGGACCTTCAGTGCAGTACAAGAACTGAAAAAACAACTACTTTAAGTGGCTTGGCTCGGCTTAACTTGAAGTTTAGATAGTTAATTTTAAACAACAAATATCAGCTGTAAATTTTTAGCCTTCAAGAAAACGGGATTAGATCTTCTGTACCGGTTATAATGTTTTTATTATGTTCCATTAAATCTCATCAACACATTTATATGGAAACATTGTAGGAGTGCAATATTGATATATCAAACAAGAAAGCAGCAAATCCAAGCCAATAAAAAATATGTATTTTTTTATAGAATTAAACAAAAGGATTCGCAAATAAGTGTTAATGCTATAACTAGTTCAAAAATTGTTAAAACTCTCATAAAAGCTAGACTAAGCAATAAAGTACCTCGAATTTTTCCCCTCCTTCGGGTTGTCCCATGATGCCTTCTACAACTTGGCCTGCAGCAGTACCTTGACTAACCCTAGGTCCAATAGAAGCAAGCCTAACAGCTCAACCAGCAACAATAATGAAAACAGCAGAAATCAATGAATTCCTGATAAGTTCCTCGCACCAAAATAAAGAAATGGTTAATGATATAATCGACCAATAAATTATGAATTCATTATTCTATTCCATTAATAAGATTTCATCTAGTCGGAGTAACTACGAACTCTGAATTCAATTAATAAGATTATTGAATCATCAAAATGACTTTGATATCTATTTTTTACTTTCTATTTACACAAAGTTTTTTGTGAATTCACGCACTTTTTGTTTTTCCATTTCTTTCTTTGTGCCAAAGCATTCTTTGAATTTGAACTATTCGTTCTTTTTCTTGATTGAATCTATTTATTCCATATTTAATTTATAATTCCAAACGAAAAAGAATGGATCTTATCTTATTCTTATTGGAATTCCTATCTAAATTCTCATTAGTATCTAACTTCTCATTAGTAGTTTTTCATTATTAGTAAGGCAGATTAGATATCTCCTTTATCTCATCTTTTATCATATATATAACAAGTTAATACCTAATATTACATATACATGTTTTTCTTCCATAATGTAAACCCACTATTCGTATCTTAGATTCAATGGAATTCTCAAATTCAAATCATTTTTTTGAAATATCCACAAAGGAAAGTTGGCTTCTATCCATTATATAGAATTAATATTTAGATATTCAATTTAAATTGTATTTATAATATATATATATATATATATAAAATATTCCATATAATTAGTTATTTTTATCCCCCCCTTCAAAACACTCCTTTTTTCATAATTCCCCAATATCGTAATCTTTTTTACTATTCCTCTAAAGCGTATAGACCTTTTTTGTCTATTGATGTGTATATTTATGTTTACTACGTATATTCTCTTAAGCAAGGCCTAGGTTGTTGTGCACTAAGCTAAAAAATATTATTTTGAAAATTAGTCAATGATGCTTCTCCATGGATTCGCTCATATAAGCCATAGCTAAGGTTGCAAAAATAAGAGCTTGAATACCACTTGTAAATAAGCCAAGGAACGTGGCGAGTATAGGAATCACTGAAGGTACTAAAGAACAAGAGCAACAACTACTAATTCATCTGCTAATATATTTCTAAAAAGTCGAAAGCTAAGGGATAAGGGTTTTGTGAAATCTTCTAAAATATTAATGGATAAAAGGATTGGAGTTGGTTGAATGTATCTACTGAAATAACCCAATCCTTTTTTGCTAAATCCCGCATAAAAATAAGACGCTACAGACTTAATTGGATTGAGCCTTGGTATGGAAACTTACCAAGTGATAACTTTCAAATTGAGGGAAACCCTGGAATAAAAAATGAGTAATCTTGAGCCAAATCCTGTTTTTCGACAACAAACAAAAGTTTATAAAAACAAAAAAAGGATAAGTTCAGAGGCTCAATGGAAGTTGTTCTAACAAATGGAGTTGACTACCTTGTATTAGTAAAGTAAACAAAAGGAATCTTTTTGTCAAAACTACAGAAAAAAGAAAATAAAGGCCAACCCTATATACATATGTTATACATATGTACTGAATTCCTATCTTAAATGTCAACTGACAATCCGAATCTCCTTTTTTAGATATTTATATGAAAAGGAAATAAAATAAAAAACTGTTTGAAATCAATAAAATAAAAATTGTTTGAAATCGATTCCAAGTTGAAGAAATGACCGAATATGAACTGATCAAATCATTCACTCTACAATTTGATAGATAACTAATTAATTGAACAAGAATAAAGATAGAATCCCATTATACAGGTCAATCTTAACAACAAGAAAATTGACTTTTCAGTTTTTCTAGTAGGCCAATCATTTCTTGATGATAGGATCTTTAATATTGTTTCTATTATTCTATTTTCTTCTATTCGGTCTCTATTTTCTTCTAGTTCTTTCTTTTATTTCTTCTATATTTCTATATTTCTATTTTTTATTTATACATTTATATTCATTTCTATATATATAATATATAAATGAATATATATATATATATTATATAGAAATGAATATAAATGTGTATATATATATATACTATTATTTCTATTAATTATTATTTATCTAAAATATATATATATATAATATCTAAAAATTTATAAATTTATCTAAAAATATAGCTATTATAAAAAGAATTGGAGTATATTTAGATAAAAGGGTATATTTAGATAAAAAATGAATATTGAATATAAATATATGTATATTCTAATATATTCTAATTATTATTCTAATTGTTTATTATTAAAATTTTTGATTTTATTTCTAGTTCATTAATTAATTTACATTTATTTATCTTAGTTATTTAGATTTAGATTTATTATTTAACTTTTTATTTATTTTTATTTAGATTTAGATTGATATATTAAAAAATTAGATTTATAGAATCGAATACTATTCTAATACTAATAGTATATATAAACTACTATAATGAATAAGTTATGAATACAAAATCTAAATGACGAATCAAAAAATTATATGGAATCATGAAACACGGAAAGATCCTTCAAATCTAGTCATATCATTTATTTATATTGACAATTTCAAAAAATTGTTCATACTAAGAGCATAGTATGCTGGTGGTAAGGAAAATATGCCCCTATCGTCCAGTGGTTCAGGACATCTTTCTTTCAAGGGTCTTATACTAGATATACCAAGTTATCGCTGCAAACCCCAAGCTATTAGTACAACAAGGGATGAACAAGAATTTAGAGTTATGATCCAAAATTCCCTTGATTCATTTCCCTGGGAGGAAGTACCAGAACATTTGACTCTTCACCCAATCCAATATAAGGGATTGGTCAATCAAATATTAGACAATAAAAGAGTAGGCTTGAAAATAAGTGAATTGTTAATCGTAGAAAATTATTCTCATCATGCTTAAACTAAATGAACAAGGGAAGGATTCGGACAATTTTGCCGCCTGTCGACTAAGTAAAGAGACCTAAAGTAAGAAATTAATTGGGGTATTTTTTCCCGTTTCTATATCATAAAATGATTGGGATATTTTCATTCCTTATCGATTCTTTCTAGCATTTTCTGTACCGCAAAAATGAGGAATAGAAAATCTATATAAAATCTATATCAAGTAACGGTCTAACTGGTAGAATAAAGTTATC
>JANZXR010338157.1:0-25217 GCA_027575705.1 Erythroxylum echinodendron | reverse complement strand
TTAAATCAACCCGAAAAATCTATTAGTGAGTTAAATCAACCCGATCTATTATCAAATTCACACTTAAATGTCAAATTCGAAAAATTCACACTTCAAATTAAGCATTTTATCAAAATTAAACATTCAAATTCTCAAATTCACACAACAATTACAAAAAAATATTCCAAACATCATAAAAGGCATTTTATCGAACACTGCATAGGCAATATGTATAATCTCAATCTAACCACAAATCAATTGCATTTTTTCATTATTTACCAACAATAATATATATAAACAACAAATAAACCAACAATTACACAAAAAATTGCAAACAACAACAATAATCAAGCAAAATTTCATCACTAAACATCCATAGTTAACACTAAAAACATGCATTTTTTGGAGAAATAATACACTCATTAGAGAGCTCACCTTAAATGACGCACGATGAGCCAGAAAACAGTCAAAAAATGGCCAAAAAATGCAAGAAAGGGGGTCGAATTCAGACGTCGCAAGTGAGGAGCAAAGAAGAAGAAATTGGGTGGGCGGGTGTGTGTGGGAAGGGGGGGGTGTCTGTTCATCCTAAAGACGATGAATCACTAATGGAACTAACATTCTGTCGGTATTCCATCGGTGATTAAATTTCACCGCGTTGTCTTAAACCAAATGAAGACGTTTTATTTATTAAATTGCCGACATTTACTGAAGGACTTTATATTCCATCAGTATTTAAATTTTCTAATTATTTCACAGCCTCTTGTTACCGCTATATTTTGCGACGAAAACAAAAATTCCATCGGTAAAGTTAATTAAATGTATACCGAAGGAACAAATTACGTTGGTATATAACAGGAGCTGAACTACTTTTACCAATGGTATGTGTTCCATCGGTAACTATCTGAAGCTACTTAATTGCGGGAGTCATTCCTGCAATTATTGATGATGGTGGTGGCTAACCCTTCGGTAAATGTATAATCAACTTTACCGATGGACAGCAATCAGTCGGTGAATAGGGTTCACTAATCCAAACATTCCGACAGAAGAGAGTTCGTCGGTATATATCCGAAGCAATTAAAATGTGGGAAGCATTCTTGCAATTTTTACCAACACCAAAGGTCATGTCGTCTCTATATATCATTGGAGATTTTGCACGAAATTCATTCCCTCTAGTATTGCTGACGGTAATATATTTTTGTCTCTATATATGAACAGTATAATACATTTACCGATGGTTTGTTATTTTCTGTCGGTAAATAGCTCGGTTTTTCATCCGTCGAGAAATGTCCGTCGCTAATTCATGATTTTCTTGTAGTGATAACATTTTACACATACATATGAGAATCTCTACAACTTTTTCTATTAACTTTCAACAAACAAAGTTCTTGCACAATTCTATATTACAAATCCCAAAAACCACATCAGTAGCAAAATGTAAAACACTTTCATGGATACTCATGCTTGTACTAATTCTAAGTGCCAAAAATTTTTGATCTACCTAATTAAGTTACAAATAATAAAAAAATCCTTGGAATCTGCCGAATTTTGTAAGTTTAATGTGCTTTTTCTTCACCTGAGGAGTGGAAAAATAATGGGATGAGCTAGGAAGCTCAGTGGCTAATACGTTTATAGCCAGCGATAACGAACTACACACAATCAAGTATATATATATAAACCATATGTTAGACTTAGCAGATCAAATTCAAATTTTAAGACTTTCACATATATCTGAACACATTATCACATAAGTCAACTCATATTTTTCATTCAATCATCACAAAATATCATTCAAATATGCTCCATATCCAACAATTTAGGATGCAATGCACAACAAAATAGCTCGAGAGAATCTCATAGAATGAAATGGAGAAATTGAAGTTTACACCATGAACAAAATGAGTCCATTTTTGGAACTCATTTGCCACAAGCAAGTAGCTGAGAGAAGGCTTTAAGTTGACGTGAATGCGACAAATGAAATGGTACCTCTCTTACCCACATAAACAGATTTCAGATGAATACATATCAAAATCATATTTTTCATGCTTTTTAAGTTTCTGTTTTTCTTTAGCATAAAGCAACACAATTAAACAGACAAATATGATATAATTCAGAGAATAGTTTTCCCACATTCACAATGAGTCAAGACAAATATTTATAGCATTCATAAACACAAATATGTTTGCTCATCATCATAAAACTATAAACATATTATCCACCTATTTACTTGAAACTTCCAAGATCAACCTTGCTCTTCTACTTGCTCTTGACTTTGACTAGCTTGATTCCTTTCAAACACATATATTTTCAATTAATCAACATACACGAATGAAGCTTTCCTTAAACATAAATATCCATAAATGAGCTTAAGCTTGATCTATTCTTGATTTATCTAACTAGAAGAACTAAGAGATCTACTTAAGTTCATAAAAGAAATTTAAAAACATAGTTCTCTTATTCCCCTTCTTTCTCTCTCTTCATTTTCATCACATAAAACCTATTTTATCTACTTTCTTCATCTATCAAAACAAAAAGAATAGGTAAAGAATACCAAAAAACTCACCTAAATTTTTCCTTTTTCTTCTTTCTCCTTTTTCTTTCTTTCCTTCTTCTTCCTTTTCTTTCTCCTTCTCTCCGTCTAGTCTCTTCCACAACTCTCACTTTCTTTTGTTTCTTAACTATCACGACTCCTTCTTCTCTTCTTTGTCTTATCAATTTAAGACAAAATTTTTAACTTTCCAATTTTACCCTTCCTTATTAAAACCATTTCCTACTAACTCCTCAACTTAATTCTAATTTCTTTCTAACCATATAAAATTCATAATATACCATATTAAACTCCAAATATTTTATAATTCATAAATTCTAATTTATTTTCATGCTTGATAATTTAATAAAATAAATCCTAAGAAAATTCGGGACCTAACAGTGGTGGAAATTCTAGTTATAAAGTTAAAGTTATTAGGTCCAAAGCTACTGTGAGTTTCCAAAGTTGATCTATTATTCCTTTCTCTATTTATTTCTTATTTTCACATCCAAAAGAGGAAGAACGCCTTAGAGAGAGATATCATTACTTTTTCCCTATCTCATATAAGGCACACTATCATTTTTATTTAATAGGAAGTGATGTCGTTCCTTGTATGAACCACGTAAGTTTCTGACCCTAAAATGCTTTTATTTTGAGGATTTCATTAACTCTGCTTAGATGGGGACAAATGGAGAAGTGATGGAAAATAGTTTTCATAAGCTATAAAGACTAATTTGATATGTTTTGAACCTAAATAAATAAAATGATAATTACCTAAATCATAAGTGCCCTACATAACCCTTAGCAAAAAATTTTGGCACATTATTTAAAGACCAACTGACACTATTTGAATTAAACTAATAAATTATATTATAAAAACAAGTGTTGAAAAATAAAATATAAATAATATATTACTTGAATAATAAATTTGATTTACAAAATTATATCTAAATTACTGGCCTCTAGATTAAAATTTATTATAAAAAATTATAAATCCAAGTCAAGGTGTATTCATTTAAGGATAGAGTATTGGTAACAATATACTCTCAACTTAAAAGTTATTTAAGAACTACAATAAGAGACAGGAAATAAGAAATTGTTCTCTAGAGTTTAACTTTAACAAAGCATATTATTCCTTGAATTGGAGGTTTTTATTCAATAATATAAAAGTATGGGGATTCATAAGCAAATTCATGAATTTAGGAAATAAATGTGCCTCTTCTCCCATATACTCAATCCTAATCAATAGAAAGCCAAATCTATTCTTCAAAGGAGTTAAAGGAATTAGAGAAGGAGATCCTTTGTATTTTCATCTATTCATATATGTATGAAGGACCTTACTAGTATAAATTTCATTAAGAGTGTAACAAACTTGATACTTTAAATCTTTTTTTAGCAAATGAGTTATTCCTCCTATATGGTGTAACTATTGAATAAATTAAGGTGTTTACAAACCCACAATCTTAGTTTAAAGAAATCTCAAACTTAAAATTCAACCTAACTAAAAGCAAGTTTTATATTTCAAATAGTTGTCCTGATATTATAAGCTTTAGAGGATAATGGCAAGCATAAAACATGCAAAACCTTTATTCAAATACTGAGTGATGTTAATAACTATATTTCTCTCAATACATAACTTCAAGAATCATTTATGTTTAGGATATACCTCAATTAAAATACATAAATTCCTAAGATCTAGTAGTTGAATTGATCCTTTTAGGTTCTTTAATTTTTTTTTACTTGATGTGCAGAGATTCCATGAGGCTGTAGATAAAAAGATGAACCTTCCTATTCATGAGAATGAATCTTATAAATTATATAAGAAAAATGATATGGGTAGGGGAGGACCTCAAGTTGTTCAAGGTTAAATCTTGACAAACTGACAGTAACCTTGAAAAAACTAAAAAAAATAAATGTGACTCAAAATGATCTCCAAGCACATCTTAGGAACCATTTTATATTGCAAAATGAAAAATAAGCTTTGGGGAACTACATTTAAGCTCTAAATGCATATAATTGCTTACTTAGGTAGAAGGCCAAAATTCTCTGGTTGGAAAAATATGACAACACTGCTTACTTTTATAAGTCCCTCCTTTCAGAAAGAAACACTAACAGAATCACATCACTTACCTCTGATTAATCTTTACTAACCAAGTTCATATTATTAATCATGAAGTATGATGTTATATAAGATTGTTTAGTTCTCCAGTTACCATATCCTTAAATTCTTCAGATGCCTTCATCCTTAAGTTGGTCATAAGTGATTATATTAAACTAATCACTAAACCCTTTACAAAGTCAGATGTTAACAAAGTTTTTTACCCTAAAAAAACCCTAGGTTTTAATGGGTTCAATGCCTTATTCTATCAAAAATCTTAGGAATCAATCAAAATTATTTTATGCAATGTCATTATAGAATTCTTTTCTAACTTCAAATTGTTCAAGGTCTGGAATAAGACACATCTTAGTTTGACCCTAAAATTCCATAACTCTAGGTTTTTAAAAGATTTTATACTCATTACTTGCTACAATAATTTTTGTAAAATATTTTAAATCCTTGCTACTAGACTCAAACATATTTTACCCTCAATTATGGTCTCTACTAAGCTTCTTTGATCAATGGTAAATTAATAGGGGATAAAATCTTTCTTCCAAAAATTTCTCCAGAATTATCTCTCAAAAAGCTCTAGTAAAAGCTATACCTTAAAGGTTGAAATTAATAAAGCTTTCGACATGAATTACTGGAACTTTATACTTAATTTCTCTTGATGATTTTAGGTTCCCTCATCTTTTCATAGCTTGGATTAATGAATGTATTACCACAAATTCCTTTAATATACTAATCAATGGTGAAGCTTCTCCATTATTAAAAGGGAAAAAAGGAATAAGACAAGATGATCCTTTTTCAAGTTAACTTTCCACCATATCTATCGAGTTTATGACTAGGTTACTTGATACAATATTAAAAGAAACATATGCTTCATCTTCCATAGTAAATGCTAGCAACCCCACATCTATAACCACTCTTTCATTGATGACCTTTTACTTTTATATAGGGTTGATATTAATTCACTCAAATTCTTAGTGGACATTGCTCTAAGAAGAGCTAGATGTGAGCACCAATGGATATACAGATTGTTCAGGACTAACAAGCAAGCTAAAGCCTTCCACTACATGATAGAAACCTATTACACTATGAATAGATTATTACTTTAATAAATCTTATTGTAAAGGAACAATTTGATACATTTATCTTTTTAGCTGAGATTGGAACTCCCAAGTATTTAAAAAGAAGTTTCATGAGTTAAAGCCTCAAAGAGGTGATTTCTAACAAGATATTGATATGATTAAAAGGTGATAAGTAGAGACAACTTTTCCTTTGGTTAAATGATATTCTAAGATGCCTTTAAAGGTATGTAGAGATTTCATTAGCAATATAATGGAGTTTTGATCAGCTCCACAAAGAAGTAGTAGATCATCTACAAAGATAAAGTGAAAAATATGCATTTTTTTCATATTTGTAATGGAATTTAAATTCAAGATCTCCGGCAATGTTAAGGCCAATGATTCTAGAGAGAATCTCCACAGAGATTACAAGGAGGTAAGGGGAAAAGGCGTCCCTTTTGCCTCAATCCTTGGCCTAATTTGAAGAGTTTTAAAGGCTCACTATATCAGCATAAAATATGAGATAATGGTGATGTCGGAGTGAATCTGGGCAAAGAATTTAGGAGAATAAACAATAATTTGGAGAGTATTCAATATCAAGTCCTAATTAATTGAGTCAAATGCCTTGGTGAAGTTAGTTTGTATAACATAACTATTAATGATTTTATAAGAACCATAATTTCTAAATAATTCCTATAGTAGGTATATGTTATCACCAATATTTCTTCCACCCATAAAAACTATTTAGCCACAATTTATAAGATTAGGAAATGTGTTCTTCATCTGTTTAGAATGAATTTTGGAGATCAACTTGTAAATGACATTGCAGCAAACTAGAGGTCTATAATCATTGAGACTAGTTGAGTTAGGGAACTTAGGAACTAAACAAATGTAAGATTTTTTTTATTTCCTGAAGCAACTTTCTATTGGAGACAGTCTTTGTTATCACAGGCTCAATTAGATCACAAGTGGTTTGACAAAATCATGAATTGAAGCCATCAACACAAAAGGACTTATCTGTGGGGAATAAGAACATAACGACCTTGAGTTTAAAGGAAATTTGTGTGTATAACTGATAAAATATGTAGAAATATATTATAAAATAAAAAATATAGATGGATAAATAAGGACTTGGAGTGAAATCAGTGGAAAAAGGTTCATTAAGGGCATAGTTAGGATATTGTACTTTAGGACATGGTTGGATATTTTAAAATTAAGGTCAATGAAGGTTTGAAAAGAAAAAAACAAGAAAGGTTGCAGTATCAAAGAGTTTGAACCTCTTAGATGAAATAGAGGGAGAGATCTTCTAAGAGAAAGAAGAAGGAAGACATTTGAAGAAAGAGGAAGATTTGATTTCCAACAAAAAGGTGAGTGAGATTGCATCCCTTCTTAAACTCCTATTGAAATGAATTTTTGTATGATGATTTTAGTAAAATTTTTCTAGGATATTGATCTTTCATGGATTTTTATACGTGTTCAAAATGGCCAACAAATGGTTTGAGAAAATGTGATGTAATTTGTGAGATAAAGTTTAATAAATGTAATTATTTTGTTTTGGACATAAATAACTGAGTTGTTTTGCTCTAACTATTTTGGGGTCAAGAGTTGAGGATTTTATGAAGAGTAAAACATAAAAGATATAGATATTCATGTCTAATTTATTGCTAGAAAAGGGCAAGTTCCTATATATTACAAATTAGGATATATGGTGAAATTCCCAAAACTAGTTTGTCTAATACTGCTAAAGTTAAATTAAGTATTGTATTAAGGATTTAAAGGCACAAAGAAATAATTTATACCTTGGTTAAAACATGATAGTTAACTTATATTTTTAGATGTTTTTAATCTTTTTCTAATTAATTTGAAAAATTTGTAATAGTTTAAGAGATATAGCTGATTTACCATAGGATGCTTAGGGTCTTATGACATCAAATGTGTTCATTGCTAATTTAAGGGATCGTAAGAATAGATTTTAGGTAGGTGTTCAACTTGGAAATTGCACACACACACACACACACACACACACACACAAATATATATATATATATATATATGTTTGTAAATTTTATGGTTTAGATCAAAGCAGAATTCAAGTTATGCTTATTGGTAATTTATTGCTTTATGTGTAAATTTTGTGATTTGGTGAGCCATTGTAAACATCATATGAAAATTTTATGTTAAAATTTTATGACATGTGCTTTAAACTTATCTTAAAGTGCCAATTGGTTGATTTTTTTGAAAATTTGTATTGAAGTGAGAAAATAAATGCCCTCCATGAATTTATGCAAATGAATGGATTGACTAAATATAAATGAATGAAAGACCTAAGTGATGTGGCTTAGGTAAAAGAATTAATAAGTTAACTTAGGGAAAATTTACTTAAACAAAGGCTAAAGTAAGGTGACTTAGGCAAAACTTCCTTAAACAAAGGCCTAACTAAGATGGCTTAGGAAAAGGACATAAGCGATGTGACTTAGGCAAATTTATTTAAAAAAAAGAATAGGTAAGGTGGCTTAGGCAAAGGACCTAAATAAGGTGACTTAAGCAAACTTCCTTAAAAAAAAATAAGTGAGATGGTTTAGTCAAAAGAACTAAATATAGTCATTTAGGCAATGAAATAAGGATCCGTAGTTTAAAGAGAAAATGAAAATGAACTTAAACTTGAGAAATAGTATGTGTGTTCCAAGTATGGGTGTTTTGTTTGAGTTATTGATGTGAAATGCAAATGATGAGCTTGTTCCTTGATAAGTCAAGTGTATATTTTCTTACTCTTTGATGTGAAATTGCAACTATTGAACTCATGCCTTGATGTGTGTGGTACTTATGTTGGAGTGATATAAATACCTCATTAGGCGTGGTTATGTGGAAACTAATTAGACACTTAACAACTTAAATAAATCTTTTTGTTAAGGTACTAAAGATTAAGTTGAATTAAAGTAAATAATTGAAATTAAAACAACTAATAAACCAAATAAATAAATTATTGAGTTGCCAATAAAATAAGTTTAATCAAAGTTTGAGACTTAGGAATTAATCTATCCTTGTTTTATTTTTCCTTTATCTTATTGATTCAATTTGTACTCGACCCTAGATATCATGAAGTTTTGATTACCCTCTCTCTCGATCTAATCAAGTAACCCTAATTAAATTTGATACTCATAGAATTGTAATCTTGTAATTCCAAAAAATACCCCTAACCAGATTTGAAGAAATATTAAGGATAAATAATTTCACAATTAAGATCGCTCTTTACTTGTTAATTAATCCAACAATTTCAGGTCTATTAATATATTAGCTCTCATTGCACACCTTAAAATATGCAACTTGATTCATTCTCTTATTTTATTACTAAGTATAAGTATAACAATTATCATAAACATTTATAGATGTATTGAATTCAACAAGAATAAAGTTCAACAAAATCATTCAATAATAATACCTAATATGGATTTAGAAACCTATAATATTGTTAAAAATCTTAGAAATCTAGATACACATTCAAGATAATGAAAGAAATAAGGGAAAAGAATAAAAACTAATTGAAGTTTTGATCCGGAAGTCTCTGAAGCTCTCTTTATTGTCTACTCTTGATTTACTTTGATGTCTCCTTTTGATGCTACTCTTTCTTTTTGTGTTTTTCTTGTTCTTTTATGGTGTTTAAGGCTTTTATGGTTTTTACACTTAATTCGGTTCCAAAATAGCCTCAAAATCTCAAAAAATTTTAAAAAAACTCATGACTTGGAAATACCTTTGTCACCATCATGACAAAGGCCTATGCAACATTCATCATCTTCGTCTATTAGGATCTTGAAAATCTCCTCTTTTCTTAACTTTCTTGTTTCCATTTTTTGAGTGTAATTTATATAAAACAATCTACTCACTTTATGCTCAAAAACTACAAGTATACGGATCGTGATTTGTAGTAAAAAAGTAGATATCGATCCCACAGGGATTGTTGCTTAGACACCTCCTAATTTAGATCGAACTTTGTTTAAAAACCAAAACTATTTAATGTAAATAATATGGAAAATTAAATTAAATTTGAAAGACTAACAATAAATAATAAACAAGACCAAAATGCAGAAAATTGGAATTCAAGAACCTAATGACTAGAGATCACATTCCTTCTATTTTGTCTCCCTCTTATTTTATTAATCGAATTGTGTCTCACCTAAGATATTTGAATGTATTAACTATCCTCTCTTAAGGTGTAATTAATTGTCTCTAATCAATTTAAATGAAGTCAATTGAATGATCTCTAAACCTACCTAATAACTCCAAAAATTTAACTAGTTATTAAGCTATCCTATGGGTGATCAATTGAATTAGCTGAGATCTATCTTCTAACTAATCAATCAACATGATGATTGCATGTTTATAAGTTGTTAACTCTTGTTGTACAATCTTACACAAATAATCTTACTCACTCTCTCGATTTATTGCAAGATACAAATATAATTAACAATCACCAAAGACAACTTTCATTCAATCCAAATAAAATAGGAGTTTAACAAAAATAGTTCAAAAGCAATACTTAAAAACAAATAAGCCAATCGTGGTCTCCATAACATTACTAACACTCAAATATTGCATTCTACTAAGATTAGAAGAGATAAAATTGACAAAAATTGAATAAGAAAAATCCTTATCTTCTTTGTTAAAATCTAGAATTTTTAATAGTGGTGTGTTATTTTCCCAATTGTTGTTGACAATCCTTGAAACTTTACCTTCCTCAAGACTCAAAAATTATATTCTTCACTCAATGAGGCTCTTTTCTACAAAGGAGTTTCATCCCCTTTCATCCATGGAGGTTTAATATGTTATACAGTCCTAAAAATCAAAAATTGAATTGAACCCTGTAGAATGTCTCGGGTTAAACTTCCCATGATCATTGGAATTGGCATGATTCCAACGATCGTGGGATTTTGTAATAAAAAGTTTCCTCTTCTCTTCTCCTCTTTGATATCTACCTTAATCTCCAAGTTGCTCAATATTCCATCCTACATAAAATAATCAATCCTTACCCTAAATTAACTACAGACATAAAAGAACAACAATGAAAGTCAAACTAAATAAAAACATACAAAATGAATCCTAAATTACAACAATAATAAACTGTTACGCAAGAAACATATGCCAATTACTTAGAAAAACATAGACTAATGCACAACTATCAACATCCCTGAAAGTAATGTTTTGTATGATGTTTCAGGGTTTAATTTGTTATGCATTTTGTGTTAAATTGAGTGTTAAGTACACATTTAGGGTTTCATTAGGTTAGTTTTTATGTTTAAGTGTTTTTATGGGTTAGCTTGATTCTTTAAGCTTAATTTGTATATTTTTTAGGAATCTTGATGTTTGTGCTAGTGTTGCAGGGTAATCAGGGAAGAATGTGAAGATTTAAAGAGTTTTGATCTAAAGACATAGGCTATAATCGTGCACATTAGCCACGATCATGACAGAAGAGATTAATAAAATTTATTTGATTGTGTTTTATTCAATTTATTTGTGATTCATTTTCGATTCTTCATAACTTGGAAACAAACTAAGAGGGTGAGCAGGTGAAAATCATCGATTTAGACAAACGAAAGTTAGGAAAATCAATAGGTAGAGAGTTGAATAAAACCGGTGGAGTTGTATAAAGAGAGATCGAACATAGATTCTTGGTAGGTTAATAGATAACTTTATAAAGAATTTAAGTTTTGGACCAATTGCAGATTGAGATATCAGAATTCCCATAATTTGAATTAGGGATTATTAATTAGGGTTATGAATTATAACTCGAGAGAGAGTAATTCACCCTAGGACCATCTAGGCCCTTTAAGTCAAAAATTACATAATTGGGTAGATTTTCTTTAGTTTCGAATTAATTCCCCCTTTCTCTCAATTGGTCACTTCTAGGTTAAGTTTTGGATTATTTGTGTGAGCTGGCTAGAAGAAGAAGAAGAGATCAAAAAAGCATAAATGATCAAGGAATTCCAAAGAAACATGGATCTAGAAGTCAACCTTGGTAGGCAACAACAGAGGACTCTTGTGGATTTTATGAAGCTAGGGTTCAATCCTGTGAACCTAGGAGTGGCTAAACTGCCTGTTCAAGTAGTTTCCTTTGAAATTAAGTCATCCCTCCTGAACATGCTTCAATAGAATGTCCAATTCTATAAACTTACAAATGAAGACTTGAACACTTATACCATGAGTTTTCTCGAGATCTGTGATACTTTCCAGTATCACCAGATGTCGGAAGATACAGTGAGAATTAGGATGTTTCCTTTCACATTTAGGGATAGAGTGAAGGCTTGGTTTCATTCACTGAGCTTGGTAACATTACGATATGGGGCCAGCTAGTGTGTTCCTTCTTAGATAAATACTTCCCACTAACAAAGACCACTAAAATTATTAAGGAAATTAGAAACTTCTAATAAGGTGGCAAGGAGTCTGTTTATGATGCATGGGAACGTTACAAGGACCTGCAGAGGAGATGCCCACACCACAATTTACCCAAGGAGTTTTTGCTGCAAACATTTTAGAATAGAGTGAACCCACATACTAGAGGTGCCATTGATGCAGCATCGGGAGGATCGTTAATGAGAAAGACGGTCGATGAAGTAGAAGAAGTAATAGAGGAGATGGTTAGCAATAGCCGTTTATGGGCTAGTGAACGTAGGAGGCAACCTACTAACTTTAGGTAGCATAAAGGAGTTGTCGTTGTTGATCAGATGACCAAAATATAATCTAAGATCGATAATTTGATGAGATAACTCAATAATATGAAGGCATCACCCTCAGCTACGGTAACGACTGTGTAATTGAAGTGTGAGCTATGCGACCAATTGGATCACGATACGGTGGCCTTCTATATGATGAGAGACGATAACCTAGAGCAAATTAATTATATGGGGGACCAATTTGGACATGGAGGGGGTAATAATCCCAACTCCAACACATATAACCCTGAGTGGAAGAATCACCCAAGCTTCTCCTGGTCTAACAACAAAAATGGAGGGCAGTTCAAACTCCAAAGACAATCGAGCTTCTAACAAGATAAAACAAGCTCGATGGATTCAAAATTAGATAAAATTTTGGATAGATAGGAGGAATGGAGGAAGTATACAAGAGGATCGAGAGTAAATTCGATCGATTCACAAAGAATCAAGCTTTATCTATCCATAATTTAAAAGTCCAAGTGGGGCAGCTCACAAAAGCAATGTCAACTCGAAATGCTAGAACTCTTCCAATTAACACTGAATCAAACCCGAAGGAATGTATTACGGTTATAAGCCAGACTCAAGACGAGGATTTGGAAGAGGTAGAAAAAGGAGAAGGTTAAGTAGTTAAAGGCAACCTTCCAATTGAGACTGTGAGCAAATCGATGCAAGTCAATTTACAGATATTCCTACACTAATTTTTTGCTCAGAAGGAACTATATGCTAGGAGGGATGTAGAAACGTTACAAGAAATCGAGCTAAATAAAGTTGAGGAAGTGACGAAATGAATACAGGTTAATCTAAAATTACAAGAATCCGTCACATGGAAGGGGAAGGAGCAAATACTGGAAGACACCCCTAACATAGTGCGGGAATGTATTATGGTTATAAGCTAGACTCAAGACGAGGATTTGGAATAGGTAGAAAAAGGAGAAGGTTAAGTAGTTAAAAACAACCTTCCAATTGAGACTGTGAGCAAATCGGTGCAAGTAACTCGATAGATATTCCGGCACTAATTTTTTGCTCAGAAGGAATTATATGCCAGGAGGGAAGTAGAAACGTTACAAGAAATTGAGCTAAATAAAGTTGAGGAAGTGACAGAATCAATACAGGCTAATCTATAATTACAAGAATCCGTCACATGGAAGGGGAAGGAGCAAATACTAGAAGAAGACACCCTTAACATAGTGAAGAAGAATGATCCAAGGGACTTTTTCATCCCCTGAAGTATCAACAAGATCACTATAGATAGGGCATTCTTAAACTTAGGTGCGAGCACAAATATGATACCCTACACACTCAGTTTTAAATTGAGGTTATGAGAGTTAGTGCTCCCAAAGTTTTTGATTAAGACGGACAATAGAACTTCACTTAGACTTATGGGAGTCATACAAGAAATGCCAATCAAGGTCAATAATTTTATCTTTCCTATGGATTTCAATATTTTGGGTATCAATGAAGATAAGGATACTCTGATGATTCCTAAACGACCATTCTTAGCCAATGTATGCTCAATTATTGATGTGAATGGGGGCTAACTAACTCTAAGAGTAGGGAAGGAGCAACTTTCCTTCAAGGTGATTGTTAGAGAGTACGGAGCTCCTTCAACTTCAATGGATCAAAATAAACTCGAACCTCGAGGAGAATGGAAAGACATTGGGGATCCTATAAATGCTTTCTGAAAGAAGCGCTCGTGAAGGAGAAGGCAAGGAAAAGAAAATTTCAAGGAAGGTAGTAGTTATAATATGGTAGCAAATATTCAAATTTTGAGATCAATAACGACACTACCATCAAATCAATCATTCCAACCACCGTGAGCTTTAAAGAAGTGTCAAGATGCCGAGGTTAAAATAAGCACTACATAGGAGGTAACCCATAGAAAAATTAGCTTATTGTTTAATTTTGTTAGATTAGTTGAATTTTGTAGTTAGGTTCATTCTTGTTTTGGTTCAATAAAAGTAAAAAGAGGATTAGGATTTTGGAATCATAGGGAAAAGTACACAAGCATATTAAGAGAAGTGAAAAAAGAACTATGAACTGAGTGAAAAAGAATTGGAAGAAAAAGGACTTAGTGTCAGGATATAGGCACTGGCCACGACTGTCACCTGTCTGGTCATAATTTAGCCTAGGATTGAGAATTCCTTCGGTGGTATACCGCATACCACGATCATGGCCTCTGACTATGTACAAAAAGGAGAGGACACGAATTTTAACTGACACGTTTACCATTTACCTTTTTTACCACCTATTTATTCAATTCTTACTTAACTTTCACCTTCACTTTCATTTTTAGTTTATCTCTCCATAACTCCAACTTTCAAATGCTCTAACATCTCTTTAGAAATTTTCAAACGTCAACTTTCCAAACTCAAACCAATCATACCTTGTATCAAGCAAGCCACCTAACGGGAGCCTCACGGAGCACAACAAGTCACGAGATGGGGAAGAAGAAACCCAGCAACAGACTTCGGAGCTCCTTTTCCTATCTACACTAAGGAGGAAGGTATTCGCTTTCGTTCCCTTCATTCTAGACAAATTGTTGTGCCTAAATATTTTGATTTTGATACATTGGATAGGATAGAAGTGTGTAAGTAGGTAGTGAACTTAGCAGAGAGGATCTAGTGGGGTCAATTCATTAGATTCCAATTCCCCGTTTATGAAGAGCTTACCCTAGAGTTTTTCACGTCCTTGACCTTTGACCCAAAGAACACTAAGGAATTATGTTTTAGATTGAGGGGGAGAGCGTATGAATTATGGTAGAGATCATGTGTGACATATGTGGATTCCCCGAATCCACCATTATTGACCAACGTGATGACTTCCATGCCTCCTAATACTGGCACGAGCTTATTGCCATTGAGGGCTTTTATGCCAAAAATGCCTACAATAATATTATCTGATCACGTGAACACTTATCGCTGCATAAATTTATGTGTCAGCTGGTCTTTGACAAATCAGAGACCAACAATTGTTCCACCAAGGAACTGTTCATATTGTGGTGCATGGACCATAGTATTTTGCTATGCACATCCACGTATGTGCTGAATGCTCTTGCTATGACTCTATGAAAACGGAGTAACCACCTTAGAATGGGATACCTAGTTTCTGCCATTGCAGAGAATTTTGGTGTGAAATGGAGGGGGTTAATAGTGCATCTGCCTAAGTTCCTTGACCATCGTTATCTATTTTGGGCAGAGATCATTCACTCCACTAACATGAGTCTGCAGGAAATCAATGAAAAGACACATGTGCGAACTAAGTTAGGTCAGGAAAGCTCGAGCTTCGTGCCTCCTAAGCGGGCACAGAAGGCATCAACAAGTGAGGAATCATAAGAAAAGGAAGAAGAGGACTAACGCTAGACAAAGGTTTTGGATGCGATCTTCGAAACCAATAGAACACTAAAGGAATTGGTGCATACACAAAGACACCAAAGCTAAAAGATCCGCCATCTCCATCAGTATTTCGAAGCTTAGGGTGTTCAATTACATCCTCTCACACCATCACCAGCTCCATCTCCTTAGGATTCAATTCTAACCCAAAATTTTTCTTTAATTCTATTTTGTTTTGTGTTGTTTATTTTTCTGTTATTTTATTTTTATTTTTATCATTAATTTTATCTGTTCATTGTTATTTTAATTTCTGTTTTCACATTTCGTTTATGTATGTGTCGTGTTTGTTTCCTTCTCACATTGAGGACAATGTGTTGTTCAAGTGTGGGAAGGATTATGTGTTTTTCTTTTGTATGTGAATTTTGCATATTGTATGATAGTATTAGGTTGGATAGTGTGAAGTGTGTGAATGTGTCAATGGCCTAGATTGAGTTAATTTTTTTTTAATTTTGGACATAGTCTATTATGTCTTGAACAATCATTAGCCTACAAAATTAGTGAATTAGGGGGTCTTTGGATAAATATACAGCCTAATTAGGACTTAGTGTAAATTTAGCACCCTATAGATTGTCACACTCATTCATAATTGGAGGCCTTTTAGGTAATTAGCGTAACTAGTATTTTTTATGAAAATGAATAGTTTAGAGCAACAAAGTAGACAATAAAAAAGTATTTAATAAGTGTTCAATAATCACTATTCTGCTGGCCTTCGAGTTATGAATAGAGCTATTAGCTAGTTGAAAGTATGATATAGCTGAGTAACTGGATCGACACGCATCACAAATGTGTACCTTCACATAAAAAGGCTATAATGATGTTTCAACCAAGTTGTTAATAAATCACTTAAACGAGTAATCGGATCGACATTCATTGCAAATTGTTGCCTCCAATTAAAAGGCTAAGTCTCAGGTTAAAAATAAAAATAATAAATAAATAACAATAAAAATTATGTGTTTAAATAAAAACCTACTGGACTTGTAATAGGCTTGAAGTTTCATGGAATTATACCTAAGAATAGTTATCGAGTCTGAGAGACCTAAAAATTATTAATGTGTGTGCACAATTGAAATGGGCAGACCTAAAAATTATTAATGTGTGTGCACAATTGAAATGGGCAAATAGGTTAACACTTGGTCTTAAGTTAGTTGTATATTTAGTTCAAAGCCTCCAGACACATATTTTGCGTTTTAATGATTTAACATAATTCGAATGGGTGTGTTCAAGATTAAATTTAGTTCATAAAGATTAGATTCATTGTCACATTATTGCATGGTGTGTTTGTTTTGTTATCTGATGTTGTTTTGTTTGTTTAAGGAAAAACAAACGTTTAAGTGTAGGGACATTGATAGCAGTGTTTTGTATGATATTTTAGGGTTTAATTTGTTATGCATTTTACATTAAATTTAGTGTTAAGTATGCATTTAGGGTTTAATTAGGTTAGTTTTGTGTTTAAGGGTTTTTATGAGTTAGTTTCAATATTTTAGCTTCATTTGTATATTTTTAGGTACCTTGATGTGCGTGCTAGTGTTACAGGGTAAATAGGGAAGAAAGTGAAGAGTTAAAGAGTTTTGGGCTAAATGACGTAGTCCACAATCGTTCACATTGGCCATGATAATGACAAAAGAGGAAAAACTAGTAGCAACCAGGCCACGATTGTGCACCAGAGGCCACAATCGTGGTAGAGAGCATCTAATCAGGCCATAATCGTGCACTCTAGGCCATGATTGTGACAGAAAGCTTAAAGTGCTGGTTACGATCATGGCACTCAGAACCAAGATCATGCCCTACATCGGGGCTAAAATGAAAGCTAAATTTTTGGGTGATTTTTGGACCATTTCGACCCCAAGTTTGACCTAGGGCTGCTACAATATAAATAGAACAATACTTAGCAGCCACTAGAAGTTTTTAGAGAGTCAAGAGAGCTATGCGAAAAAAGGGAGATTTGGCAAAAATCCGAGAGAGACCTGGAGAGAGATCAAGTGAAGGAGACAAAGGAAGAGAGGCACAGAAATATGCTTGATTGGACATACTACTTGGAACAGGCCGTTCCCCACAGTCGCTACCTCTGAGATCCATTTCAACGATATTTTGTATTTTTATTTCGATTTCATTGTTGTATGAGATTTGGATATTGATTAGGAATATTTTCGTTGAGTGTTAATCTTTTGTCTAAACTCACCTTCGGGTTTTTTGTTCTTGAGATTAATAAAATTTATTTGATTGTATTTTATTCAATTTATTTGTGATTCAATTTCGATTCTTCATAACTTGGCAATAAACTGAGAGGGTGAGCCAGGTGAAAATCTTCGATTTAGGCTAACGAGAGTTAGGTAAATCAATAGGTAGAGAGTTGAATCAAACTAGTAGAGTTGTGTAATGAGAGATCGAACATAGATTCTCGGTTGGTTAATAGACAACTTGAGAACTAATTTAAGTTTTGGACCAATTGTGGATCGAGAGATCACAATTTTAATAATTTGAATTAGAGACTATTAATTAGGGTTAAGAATTATAACCTGAGAGAGAGTAATTCACCCTAATACCGTTTAAGCCCTTTAAGTCAGAAATTACATAATTAGGTAGATTTTCTTTAGTTTCGAATTAATTCCCCTTTCTCTCAATTGGTCACTTCTAGGTTGAGTTTCGGATTATTTGTGTGAGTTGCTATTTTGTTCATTCTTTTGGTGCTTTAATTTATCATAGTTGATTCTTTATTAATTTAAATTTCTATAGTTGTTGTTTAATTAGGTATTGCGAACTTAGCTGTCGTTAGATTTTAGGACTAGTTCCCTTCCTCATAGGATCGACACTTTAGGTACTATACGAACGACTCGTGCGCTTGAGGTAATTACCAAGGTTATAAATAGTAAAACTTAGTGCATGTAACCTTGAGTGAACAATCCCCACACTTAAATCTTTGCTTGTCCTTAAATAAATACAACCAGTTAATTCTTTCACTTCATTTTCACAAAGATCAAAACATACAATCCTTGAAAATTTAGCCAACTTAAATTCAAGTTAATATACATATCATGACTACTTTTTCATTAGTGTACATAAGCAAATTCAACACTTGACACCATCACTCAAAGATAAGTATAGATACAAAATGAATCTTCCTCACGATTTCACTCATTTCTCTCAAGTGTTTGATGGCTAGTGTTTTGCTCAAACTTCCTATAGGAAACTATATACACAAGCATTCATAAAGCACAAAGCAGATAAAAAGGGATAATAGAACATAACTTCGAGGTACAAAAGTGTAATTATGCTAATACTCTGCACTTATTTATGATACTCAAGTGTTCTTCTCGTTTTCTTTTCATTTTTTATTTCTTTTTCTCAATACATGGAAGAAACTATGAATATAATAGCAACTATATACAATGTAATTCATAGGCAGAAGTATCCTCAACTCATCTTGGTAAAATTTTTCACAACGATCCCAACTAATGGATTACTTAACACTCTACTAAGCTTGTGAATGGGTAGGTTAATGGGGTTTTGGGATTTAAAATTTTTAGATATCTCATGAAACAAAAGGTTAAGGCTGAATAATGGTAGTAAGGGATAATACAAGGGTAAGTCATTTAAGCCAAGGGTTAACACAAAGAGGGCTTTAATGATCTCCATTAAGCATGCATCTAGTAGACTCAAACCAATTCAAAATAAGTTCTGAAGGTAATAACCTATGGAAGTATTACTCAACAAAGAAATAGAATGACTATAGATGGAGTCATATGGCTCAATCTTCACATTGGCTCAAATAAAAATTCATTATGCATCTCTACATTACCTCATTGGTCAAATGTCAGTTTGTGAATAAGCTTATGTAACAAACTACTTTTCATTGCTCAACATGGTTCACTTTTTACTCAAGTAGCCTAATCTAATTTCAACTAGCATGACATAATCTCATGGCAATACTTATAAAAATGATTCAAGTGCGATTCTATTGCTTCACACAAAATAACATGATATGCCTAAACATGTATCCTATTTAATAAAATGCAAACAACGCAATTGAGAAATTCAATGTCACCTCCCCACACTTAATGACCACATTGTCCACAATATGACAAGTCAACCACCAAATAAGGGAAAATGACATGAAACCAAACAAAAGAAATTAAACCAAACAAAAATGACATGAAACCAAACAAAAGAAATAGACATAAATTAAAAGTAAATGATAAGAAAAGCTTATGGAGAAGATGGTGGCAATAGTATTGGTGAAGGAGCTTCAAAATTATTCCTTTGAAAGAATTTGAAGAATTTCTTTTTCAAGCATCACTGCTCCTTATGGACTTGTCGCATTTGGGTACCATTGAAAGATTAAAACCTCTAAAAATAAGAGAAAGAGAGGTGAATTCGTGTTTTAAAGAGAGATAGAAAAATCTTACCCAAATCCTTGTGTTTTTTAATTATTAATGTATGAAAAGAGTAAAGGATTGTAAGATTAACGAAAAGAGATGAAGAAATTACCAAGAATCTAGAGGAGAATGAAGGATTTTGGAGAGTAGGAGGAGAGTTTCCGTAGGTTAGAGAGAGAAGGTATAAAAATTTTGGATAATGTATGAAAGAAGAAAGGAGAGGGAAACTTAAAATTTTCCTGAGATGGGATTCCCATGATTATGGGAATACCTATCATTCCTACACTACAATTCCCACAATCATGAGATTTCTCTTCAGAAACATTCTGGAGAGAATTCCCATGTTCGTGGCTTGAAAGAAGGTTTAGAAGCTGAAGAATTAGCCAATACCATGATCGTGAATTCCCATGATTATGGGATTGGTTAATTCTTTTACTTTTAAACCTTCTTCTAAGCCTAACATGCATTCTCAATGATCCCACAACCTACAAACACATCAAATTAATATTACTAACAAAAATTTGATGAAATTAAAATAAAATCCAAATAAATACCAATCAAACTCAAATCCAACCTAATTATAACTGAATGAATCAGACAAACAAATATGCAAAGACAATTAAAAGGAAATAGTGGGTTGCCTTCTATGCAGTGCTTCTTCCAATGTCAGTAGCTCGACGCTCTTCCTTGGAAACTTATCCAAGATCAATTATAAACAGCTTGCTTCCATATTTTTGTTCAACATTGGTTTTGTAGCCTGTAAGTAAGCTACAAATTGTAAAATAATCAAAATGACAAAAAGGATAACATTATGAAAACTAATTAAACTTAATAATGTCTTTTTTCCAAGTGAACCGTCAATATAATAAGGAATAACAAAACTCCCTGAATCTTCCATTGAATCCAACATTTTGTCCTGTACGAAGGTGAGTTGCTCTCTTTCTTCCTTAATCACCTTCATCTCCTCTGCTTCTTCCACTTCTCGAACACAGACTTTCATAACTTCTTCAAACTTAATGTCTGTTGTTATCTGCTCTTCATCTTAAATAAATCATTCGTGTTGAATTTCGATTGATCATCACCAATCCAAAAGATAAAGTTCTTTTCATGAACATCTACCTAAGATTTTTTTATGTTCACATATCGTATATCAAGAACTGGTGAATAATAGGGAGAGTTTTCATCCTTTTCTTCATCCTCTTTCTTGATTTCTTGGTCTTCTATAAGGTAAGGTTCAGCCTGGTTTTCCACTGGTTCTTCTTGTTCGTCTCCATTTTTAAGTGTGACAACCTCATTTTTCTTCCGTTGATATAATTCCATATTGCTCATAGAATCTTCTACATTTCTCATACAAAACTCATGGGAAAGCTGTCTTACTTGAACCTCCAGGTTGTGAATAAAATCAGTATGATTTTCAAAAACTTGATCAACTTCTCTTCTAGTCTTTTCTGACTTTCCTCCTGGATGGAAAACATCCTCTTCTGGGTCTTTTCCATTTCTATTAGCTTATCCATGATTTTGTCAAAGCTGGAATCCCATGAACTAGACTCATCTTGTTAAAATTCAAATATGTCTTAATTTCCTATGTGAGAACTTGCATTGTTGGACCAATAGAAATCTGGGTGGTTCTGCCACTTTGGAGTTTATTTGTTCTAATAAGGATCAATAATTCCCCAAACATACTGCACCTCATTGTGATTTACAAAAGTTCCTTACTCCCTACAATAACTATCTTTCTTCATCATTCTTTTTATTTCTTCTTGGCATCTAGCTCTTCAGATGTCTCATTCCTCATTCTAAGATGTCTTGATTTGTCTTGTAATATCGAATAGTTCGTTGTTACCAAATTTTGTCAGTCTTTGTGTACTCCTTGTGTTCATGCACCTGCAAATACACAAGGAAAAGTATCAAAAACTTTTAAATTAAAGTAATCTAAACTAAACAAGATGCTAAACAATCAATCCCTAACAAAGGTGTCAAAAACTTGTTGAGTGTAATTTATGCAAAACAATATACTCATTTTATGCTCAAAACTTGCAAGTACATAGGTTGTGACTTTCAGTTAGAAAGTGGATATCGATCTTACATGGATTAATGCCTAAACACCACTTAATTCAGATCAAACTTTGTTTAAGAAGTGAAACTGTTTAATGGAAATAGTATAGAAATTAAATTAAAATTGAAAGACTAACAATAAATAAGACCAAAATGCAAAAAATTGGAATTCAAGAATCTAATTACTAGAGATCACTTTCTCCGTATTTTTTCTCCCTCCTATTTTATTAATCGAATTATGTCTCACCTAAGATATTCAAATATATTAACTACCCTCTCTCAAAGTGTAATTAATTGTCCCTAATCAAGTTAAATGAGGTCAATTGAACGATCTCTTAACCTACCTAATCACTTCACCTATTTCACTAGTTATTAAGCTATCCTATAGGTGATCAATTGAATTAGCCAAGATCTCTCTTTTAACTAATCAATCAACGTGATGATTACAAGTTTATAGGTTGCCAACTCTCATTGTACAATCCTACATAAATAATCTTACTCACACTCTCGATTTATTGCAAGATAGACATAAAATCAAAAATCATCAAAGGCAACTTTCATTCAATCCAATAAAATAGGAGTTTAACAAAAATATTTCAAAAACAATCCCTAAAAATAAATCAGCCAATCATGGTCTCCATGACATCACTAGCACTCAAATATTCCATTCTACTAAGATTAGAAGAGATAAATTTGATAGAAAATTAAATAAGAAAACTCCTTCTCATCTTTGAATCTAGAATTATTGATGTTGATGCGTTATCTTCCTAATTATTGCTGATAATACTTGAATCCTCACCTTCCTTAAGACTCAAAATTTGTATTCTTTACTCAAGAAGGCTCTTTTCTATAGAGGGGTTTCGTCCCCTTTCATTCATAGAGGTTTAATATGCTATATAGTCCCAAAAACTTAAAATTTAATTAAACCCTACAAAATGTTGATCGAGGTGTTACGCTATGAAAAAGTTTTAATATTTTTAACCTCAATATTTCTGCAAGTGCACTGGTCGTTTTTGTAGTACCTAAGGTATCGATCCCACGAGGAGGGTTAATCTAATCCTAAATCTAAGGCTAAAGTAAATAGCAACAATTCAAAATAAACAACTAATGTAGAATTTTTATCAACTTGACCTCTAATAAAGTCATTCTTAATAAAAAAGAACTAAGACGATCATACCAAGCACGAGGTGCTTATTTCAATCCATACAAAACTTTATGAAGTTTATACACATAATCTGGTTTATCAGTGTCTTCAAAACTAGGGGGTTATTTTATATAAACTTCTTCATCTCTAAAACCATTCAAAAAGGCACTTTTTACATCCATTTGAAATAGTTTTATATCATGAAAAATAGCATACACAAGTAAGATTCTAATAGCTTCTAATCTAGCTACAGGAGTATATGTTTCATTGTAGTCTATTCCTTCTTATTAATTCTAGCCTTGGGCTACTAATCGAGGTTTGTTACAGGATACCTTTCCTGATTCATCTAGTTTATTCTTGAATACCTATCTAGTTCCTATGATAGATTAATTGGATGGTTTAGGGACTAGAGACTAGACTTTATTCCTAGTAAATTAATTTAACTCCTCTTGCATAGCTAAAATCCAAGCTTCATCTTGAAGAGCTTCATTAATGTTCTTAGGTTCTAATTCAAAAACAAAAGCTACATTGGCCTCTCTCCTAAACATAGATCTAGTTCTCACTCCTTTTGATATTTCTCCTATAACCAAATTTTTTGGGTGAGAAGATTTGTATCTCCAGTCTTATCTCAAACTAATATTCTCAGGGAGATCTTCTATTTTATCAGATGGATCCTCTGATGGTGAATCATCTGGGTTACTAACTAAGGGAGTAGATAGAGTTTCATTATCATAATCATCTCTCTTATCTAAATGAGAATCATCATCAAACTTTACTTGCATAGATTCTTCAATAGATTTAGAAACAAGATTATAAACTCTATAAGCTTTAGATCTAATAGAATAACGTAGAAAATTCCTGAGTTGATCTTAAAATCGAATTTATCTAAATTTTCTTTTGTATTCAAGATAGTGCATTTGCAACCAAAATGATGAAAGTAAGAAATATTTGGCTTTCTTCTCTTCCATAACTCATATGGAGTTTTATTTAAAATAGGTCACAGAAATACTCTATTTTGAATATAACAAGCTGTATTTACAACTTCTGCCCAGAAGTACCTAGGAAGATTCATTTCACGTAGCATAGTCCTTGCCATTTCCTGAATCTTCCAGTTCTTTCTTTCTACAACTCCATTTTGTTGAGGGGTTCTAAGAGCAGAGAAATTATGAAAAATTCCATTCTCTTTACAAAAACTTTTAAAATTTTCATTTTCAAATTCTCCACCATGATTACTCCTAATTATAGCAATAGAAATTACTTTTTTCATTTTGTAACTTTTTGGATAAGATTTTAAAGAATTTAAAAGATTCATATTTATGGGATAGAAATGTCCAACAAAATCTAGTAAAGTCATCAACAATTACAAGAACATACTTCTTTCCACCAAGACTTACTGCTCTGGTTAGACTAAACAAATCTATAGGTAACAGCTCTAGAGGTCTAAACGAAGTTACAATATTCTTAGATGAAAAGGATGTTTTAACTTGTTTTTCTTTTTGACAACTCTCACAAAAGAAATCTTTTTTAAAACTTATCTTTGATAAACCTCTTACCAAATCATGTCTAACTAATTTGGAAATGTGTTTAATACTAACATGACCTAGCTTTTTGTGCTAAATCAGCTTTTCATCATCTTTTGATATAAGACATTAAACATTTTGACTTTTTAAATCATCTAAGTTTATTTCAGAAATTTATTAAAAATGATTTTAATATTGTGCAAATATATGTAGACGATATCATTTTTTATGCAACTTTTAAAAGTTATGTTCAAATTTTAAGATTCTTATAAAAAGTAAATTTGAATTGAGTATGATGGGTGAATTAAAGTTCTTTCTTAGTTTGCATATTAGACAGAATGAAGAAAAGATCTTTATTCATCAA
>JANZXR010338058.1:0-25238 GCA_027575705.1 Erythroxylum echinodendron | reverse complement strand
AGGGATGTATTGTGGTTTGAAATGCCTTTATGGCTTTGTGAAAACTCTTATCTTTTGATGTTAATGAATTATGAATTCTGTATGGATGAATTTGAGTGGACATATGAATTTGCATATGGATAAGATTGAGTTGAAATTAGGTATACTTGAAAAGGATATTGATTAGAGATGACGAATTTTGAATAGGAATTGTGGTGACATATGAGTAAGCTATGTTATGGTATAAAAACATGAAGATGAATTAATAATGGTTAAGGTGTTTTTCATTGGATTATGCCCATGTTATGGTAATAAGCTCACGTTTTATGACCTCTGATTTGGACTTCGAAAACGGGGACCAACAAATTATGACTGGCCATGATGAATATTACTGGTCAAATTGAACAACAGGTTAGAATCCATCCGTCGACAATCCCAACCTAACATTTCGAATTTCAGCCGCAAACTTATAATGGGTGTCATTGAATTGTTTCCATGCCAATGCATCTGATGGATGACTCGTTATTCCATCTTCTTGTTGGTGTTCATTATGCCATCACATGTGAGATTCAGTAACATCAGAAGCATATAGTCTTTGAAGTTTCAGAGTTAGCAGGAACTAATACATCCACTTCTAGGGTACTAACTAATGTTTCATAGAACGCTTTCTAGGCTTGAACCTAGATTGACCACAAAATTTGCACTTTGTAACTCCACATCATCTCCCGAATACAACATACAGGCCAATTTGCAACAATCAATCTTTTCAACAAGCAAATCAAGACCCCTAATAAGTTTATTCATATTGTAAAAAATGTCAACCATTATGTAATCAGGAGATAATGATTCATTATACCATCCAAGAATTTTATCAAAACTACGATAAAAAATATGCCCTTCAGACTTTATGTTCAATATTCAAGCAATTGAAGACAATTGAGTCATTGTCTCACAATTTGTCCATAGTTCTTGGTCAGCTGAGTGTAGTAAGTCAAAAAACTGTTTTGATTGTAGGTTTGGTTCTTCTTCAAGATTTTTTATATTTTCCTGAAAGGTATAGCTGGCTGCATCATAAACCATTTGCATGTAAGGATTTTCATTTGCATCCACATTATTTATTCTAAATCCAATCCCCCCTTCAAAGTCATTTAAGTTCACTGACGATTGTGCTTCATTACCCCTTAAGGTGCTACAAATCAATGGTTCCCTGTGTCGTGTCCACTCAAAAAAATTTAGGACAAACCCTCTTCTCAACAAATTCCCATTCACTTCATCAATAGGAAGAAAACAAATGTGTTTGCACTTTTTACATGGACATCTGATCTTTGACCATCCATATGTACAGGTTGAGAACATGCATAATGAATAAAAGCTTCAACTCCCTCAATAAACTAAGGATTAATGAAACCATCAAGTTCTAATCTTTTATACATCCAAAATCTATCTACATTACTCATTTCTGGAAAACTGTTAATTTAAAACAGTGATTCCATAGTTAGTATCCTTCATGTTCCCCAAAGTTTACAGAACAACTAAACTTTGCACAACATCCCCTAAGTATTAACCAATTGAATCAATCACCTACAATTGATTTCAAAACTATGGTACGTGGCATTATTTACACTTGTGAATCAAAAAAACAAGTTCTTGTTGTGATTCATAGGCTCGTGGAATTTTTCACCGATAAGCCTCACGAGAGCTGCATCACGGGTTTCTAGCCTATATACCTTTATAGGGGTTTATTATGAAATAAATTATCTTATCTATGAAACATATTAATTCCTTTTGTTAATATTAAGTTTGCATTAATCACATCGAAGTTGAAGTATTATTCGATCGAATTAATAACCTACAATTGATTTCAAAACTATGGTATATGGCATTGTTTACACCTATGAATCAAGAAAAAAAGTTCTCACTGTGACTCTTAGGCTTGTGGAATTTTTCAACGATAAGCCTCATGAGAGCTGCATCACGGGTTTGCAGCCTATATATCGTTCTAGGGGTTTATTATAGAACAAATTGTCTTGTCTATGAAACATATTAATTCCTTACGTTAATACTAAATTTGCATTAATCACATCAAAGTTGAAGTACTAATCAATAGAATTAATCACCTATAATTGATTTCAAAACTATAGTATATGGCATTGTTTACACCTGTGAATCAAGAAAACAAGTTCTCGTTGTGACATCTAGGCTCATGGAATTTTTCACCGATAAGCCTCACGGGAGCTGCATCACGAGTTTCCAGCCTATATACCGTCCTAGGGGTTTGTTATAGAACAAATCATCCATAACATCTCAAACTTATTCCATATATAGTAAATACTTAGACTATTAAAGAAGAACATAAAAACTCATCATTGATTATAAGAATATTCTAAACAAGAACACAAAATCAAGACCTCCTTTGTATGCACACAAAATCCAAAGGTATAATAATTGTATTATTAAAGCAATAAATATGTTAAATATTAGTTGGATGACTAACCTGAATGGATGGACAACTTCAGACTACAACGAAGAAAGATAAGTGACTCTCTTCAACACAATATAAAGACTGCGAAAAAGAATATAAAATATTTAATATAATAGACTTGTTATAATACAACATCATAAACTAATGTGGTACAACAAGTGTAGGCTATATGATTTAGTCCTCATTTAAAGTCACACAAAGGTTAGGAGACACAATTTGCAAAAAGATTCAACTTTGAGATCATATAAATATCTAATGTTAGCATATCTATTGTAGCCATCACTTTTGAGAAGGGACTAAAGAAACACTATACACTATAAAGATCCATTCAAATAAACATAGCTCAAAACTTTGAGGAGGTTAAAGTAAGGTGCCAAAATACATAGTCTTGAAAGAGGAACAATTTATCCTTGAAGTGACTATCAAAAAGTAGACCACATCATACACAAATAAA
The DNA here is from genome assembly GCA_027575705.1 of Erythroxylum echinodendron. NCBI lineage: Eukaryota > Viridiplantae > Streptophyta > Magnoliopsida > Malpighiales > Erythroxylaceae > Erythroxylum > Erythroxylum echinodendron. Next base: position 22,323 of record JANZXR010338058.1, on the reverse strand, counting down.
GTCTTAAACATTATGTAAGAAAATAAGTCCAATTTATGCAAACTAATGATCATCATCAGGATTAAAACATATAAACTTGAGTGATTAGACAAGTTTAAAGCCTAACGACATGGAATATTTACTATCCTTTAGTGTTCTTGAAATTGTAAGCATCATATTTTATAGATATTTTAGTTTTAGGTCTGCTCAGTCTATCTATCTTTGCAATATACAAAAGTTTAGTAAAATATTAGAGTTGAAAGGTCTCACAAGATATGAACAACTCAAAATATTATACCTTAAAGTTCTCATAAAACATTAAAATTCAAAGGTCTTTCAAAACATTAACAACAAAAGCATCATATTTTATAAATATTTTAGTTTAGGGCTGCTCAGTCTATCTGTCTTTGAAATATACAAAAGTTTAAGTGACTAAGTGTTTTAAATTAGTTTGGATACTTAAACTTCACTTGTCTAAACTTCCTACATTTTCCTTTGAGGTCTCTAATTTTAGTGAACTCCTTAGAACTCCTTTTTGCTCAAGTAGTTATTAAAATACATCATAATTTAGAGAATGTTGTTATCATCATCACATTCTCTTAAGGTTTTGAATGATTCATCATCGATACCCCTTTTTGAGCTATGAACATTATGTTAAATGTCTTGCTTAGTAGCTTCATTCTCTTGCATTTCCATTAGTCTCATCTCATAAGTGATTCACAAATTCCTTGAGTGATAGATTTTATAACTCCTTTTCCTGTTATATCACTTTCATTTTAACCTCCCATACTTTTAGTGAAGACCTAATAATCTTCCTAACTATCTTCACATTTAAGTAAGTCTTACCAATTTTTTTAGAAGCATTTATAATTTTAAAAATTTTGGTGTATACATATTGAATATTTGTCATGAAAAAATAACTTGCATTGATACACTAACATTCTCAATTTACCTTTTTTCACTTAACTAGTACCTTCATGTGTCACTTTGAATGATTTAGTCCTCCTTGATATACATCCACTCTTAAAACCAATCTTAGGAATTCTAGTTGACCATAAACTCTTCTTTAATGGGTAAAGAGGAACTATTAGACAATAATCCTTCATGGATGAAAAGTAATCCTTACATAACCATCCTTCATGAGTGAAGAGTAGCCCTTACATAATCTAAAACTCCTTCTTACTACCCTTGGGCCCTTTAGAAACTCCCAAGGTCTCCTTAGTTGTATTCTTTGAAGGAGTTATTACTCCCTCCCATATCTGGTTAGTTTCTATTCTTCTTCAGAAATCACTCTATCCCTAAGCTATTCCATAGTTTCCCCTTTTAGATTAAATCATCTAACTTTAGTACACCTCTAAAGACTTCTTTTCTTTCTGTAATCCTTAATTATAAGATCTATAACTAATAATCTATGATAAGTTGACAAGTATGCGTTAGGTATCACCTTGCAATCTTTGCAACTAGGTTGATCGTTTTGCCTAAAAGTCACTAGGTGCTCCTCATTTTTGTTGAAAAAAGAGTTGGATACCACAAAATCAAATGCTACCAAAATTCCTAAAAAGTAGTTCCACTATCATTCATATCTTCATACTCAAAACTCCCATGATCATAAGAATATTCGTCAGATCTCCCCTTATATGGCCATTAAATTCTTCTCCTAGAATGACTTTCTGGTTAGGGGGAATCTTCTGAATTATCTCATCTAGCCCTCCTAGAATTGACACTTAGGTTGTTCTTCCAATCATACTTGGATGTATAGGCATACACCATATTAAAAACAATATCTTTCACCACAATCTTTAACGATAAAATCCTATCATTAGTCTTCTTTACCCATACAACATGATGTGTGAGTTCTTGACAACCAAAATACCTATACAATTTTATTGCCTCTAGGACCCAAAATACTAAAGTTTAAACCTATTAATTTTTTATTTTAGTCATTTTCCACTTTGTCTCTTAGATACATACTATATGAATCTTATATTTATCTAAAATCTCCACAAATTCTAATGACTACCTTGTAAGAGTCTCGATATTCTAAGAACCTATCAGTAATCTGTCAATATTTTCTATCCTCCTACTCTCAAAACTCACCGAAGGACTAGCCTTAGTGCTATCATCAGAAGTCAAAGTAGTCACTCCTACGATAACACCCAACACAAGCTATACAAGAAAACAAGGCCCTAAATGATGCTAAGACTACTCGAGAAAATAAATAAGGAATGAGCTTAAAATGGATAAAAAGGAAATAAATAGCAAAAATAAAAAAAGAACGAAAGTAATCACATAAAATAATAACAAGTGCAAATATATATATGTATAGGAATAAGATTCAACTCCACTACAAGAAATAAAAGAACCTTCTTAAGCTTCTAAGAAACTTGCAAAGTAGATATAGAGTTATGAAGGCAAATGTCAATGATTAAAAACAATGAATGAAGAACTAAATACCCACCCTCTTCGTTATTAAGAGGGGCATAAGATGCAGTAATGGTTGAACTTATAAAAGCATTGAAGAATGTGCATGATGTCCCAAGCTACAAGGTCCACTCCTTTGGCAACTTATCAATAGGAGAGCCCTTACTACCCAAATGAGAAGGATTAGTAGGAAGTCTATTAGTTTTCTGTTACTTAAGACTTTTATATGGAAATAGTTGTATTACTGGTAAGATGATCCTTGAAATGATCATTTTTATTGCTAGATGTGGTTTAGGCATGTTATTGTGTTTGTTTGGCCCAATGGAACATTTTTAGGGTTCCTCATGCTTTCTTGTAAGTTCCTTTAGGATAGGGTAAGAGATTGCCATCTTTGGAAAGCTCTCGATCTACATAAATTTTTATTTATTTATAAATTTACTTAATTACAAAAAAAATATAGAGAACACTGTCACAAGATTGACCTTATGAACTCCATGGTATGCAAAAGTTTACTATTCTCAAATGATATTGCAATCCTTTAGATTATTCTATATAAACAAATAAATAGCAGGAGAAAAAGAACAACTAAAGTTTGAAATCTTCTCAAATGATATTGCAATCCTTTAGATTATTCTATACACAAATAAATAAATAGCAAGAGAAAAAGAACAACTAAAGTTTAAAATCTAATAACATAAGCAAAATCTTATAAACTTAAATCTTAGACCTAAAAGCATAAATCAAAATAACAGGTATACATACAAAAACAAAAGCAAGTTTTAATATGTGAAAGGAAGAGAAATCTTTAAAATGCTTAAAACAATCAAGTTTGGAAACACTAAATTCTGAAGTAACAACTATATGCTGAAAATACTAACAACCTAAAAGCCCCAAAAAAAAGAAATGATCCTTACAAATGTAGTCATAAAGCTGATGTTGGACAAAACAACACAATCCTAAATTGACGCTTAAGAAACAAAGTAAGTGAAAAGCAATTATACAAGATAGAAATATATTTAGGTTCTCATAAAAAAATTAAATTCATAGCACAATCCAAAGTTAAGGAAAATTCCAGAAAATGATCACCGATTAAAAAGAACTTGAAATCAATTATTAAGTGGGGCAAATCCTCAAACCAACCATATTAACAAAAACACATTTTAAAAAACACATTTTGTGCTTCGAAATTTTAGATCCTAAAACTTTTTTTTAGATTGGGAATGAAACAATTTAAACTAGGTTTTATGGAAAAAGCACTATTATTTTGAAAATTAAATGTCAAAAGTTTTCAACTTAAAGAGATTACTTGATTATAGATATTGTAAGTTAATAAACATGGATCCATATAAATAGTAATGTGTTTATTAGAAAAACGATAGATCTATGATATTGTCCTAACAAACCTAATTAAAATGCAACAACAAGTGGAGCAAAAACACAGCAACAAGTAGAGCAAAAACCTAAAACAAACCAATAGCCAAGAAACCAAAATGACAATAAAAAAGTAGAAAAAATGTAACAACAAGTGGACAGACAAAACTTAGCAGCAACAGTCGACGCTAGTGACAAAACAAATAGTAGAGAACAAGATAGGATTATAAGCAAGAAGCCAATAACATAGTAGAAAACAACAGAAGACATACGTGTGACGGAGAAGTTACAGACGGGTGAGGAAGAAGGATGATGACGGCGAGGAGAGGAGAAAAATGGAGAAGAACAATGGAGAAAACCAAAAGAAGGTTCGGGTGCATTTAGCCTTGAACCAAAATGATGTCGTTTAGTATTAAACCAAACAACGCCGTTTTTAATTTTTTAAAATGACTATTCTGAAGTTAACGACAGAGAGGGAAGACCGTCAAAAAATCTATGATAGAATACATTACCATCGGTAAAAAACCAAAATTCACTGACTAAAACATATTCGTTGATAACAATCTAACACTATTTAGTTGCGGGAAGCATTCCCACCTAGTTTACCAACGGATATGGAGATTTCATTGCTATATTTCGACAGAAAATTTTTGCAAATGTTTTCCTTCCATATTTACTTATGACAATTTTGTCCGTCGCTAAATGAAAATTTTCACAACATTTATATCGACGAATACCGATTTTTTGCCTGTAATTAGCTACATAATTAAATTCGTCGGTAATCTTCCATCACTAATACATGGTTTTCTTATAATGAAAAGCTCAAGTTTGAAGTTACAGTACGATTCAAATTGTAATATAAAATTTTATATTATAATTTACAATTTTGTAAAGGATACCAAAAAGTTTAAGTTTGAATTTATAGTATAAGTCAAACTGTAATATAAAATTTTATATTATAATTTACAATTTTAGTACAAAATTGTAAATTATAATTTAAAAATTATCTGATAGAATAAGTTGTTGAATTGTGTTGTTTCATGGAGCCTGCAATACTGAAACTTGTAGAGGATCTAACTGGTTCAGTGAAGTTGAGGAAGAAAGACAAAATGAAGAAAAAGGCTCCTGTGCATAAAAGAAGGCTGGAAATGATGATATTGGAATCAATTCAGAAGTGTATAGATCTAAAGAGCAGAATAAAATTGATTGAAGATTAATGCAAGAAAAGTGAAGAGATTGAAGCAACAAGCAAAGGGAAGCTGAAGGAAGAGGAAGCAGAAAGTGTGAAGCAAGCACAGAATTGACTTTGAATTAGCTGAAGAGGAAAACTTGAAGCAGAAGTCAAGTTTCCAAGGAAGCTGGAAAAGGGGTCAGCTGAAGCCAAGAAGATCAGGATTAATTTCTTAATTACCATCAAAGTAATTACAAAAAGCTCACATCCGAAGTTATGGAACTAGTGGTCCTAACAGCATCAATATTTTTGTGTTCCTCTGCAGTTTTACTGCTTTAGCTGAAGCATTGTCAGTTTGTGTTAGAAAAGTTAGATAAAACATCTGTTTAGTTTTTTGAGCAACCAATGAGAGTGAGATACCTGTCAACATCTTGCTCCTTGTTTTTTCTTTTTCATTTTCAACCTTTGATGTAAAAATGGCACAAAATGTGTGAGCCAACGTGAAAGGCTCCATATCAGTTTTAATGTAATGAAACAGTTGTAGAAATAGCATGAATGAAAAAAAAAACTTCATTCTTGTGTGACTTCTACTTGCATTTTTTCTCTGTTGTTCTTCTTAAATGTTGAGAGTGAGCGCTGAGAGTATTATGAGATTAATGCTAAGAAACTTGGAGTGGAGAAAAACAGAATTTGGTAAGAGATCCACTATTGAAGTGTTAGCAGAATTTTATAGTTACAGCTCAAACTACTACCTTACAAACACTTGTGAGAAATTTACATAGATTCCTAGAGAGGAAATTACAACATCATATAGAAGATACAACCAGTACATTAAAGGAAGATCCAGTCTTCTTCATTTTTCTTTGGAGCAGAAGCAAAGGTTCAGTAGCTGTTAAAGAAATTTCGAGTATCAAATCTGAAAGTTGCAGCTTGAGCAAAGAAGTAGGTGAACAACTGAACCTGCAGCAGATAGCATCTTCAGAATCAACTACAGAACTAGCTTCAGTGGTATTAGAGCTGCAAGGTTCAATCAACCTGGACTGAATAAAACCATGGCAGGTATGAGTTTTCCAAGTATGAATCTGCAAAGCATACAAGCTAGTATATCAGTCTTAACTGGAGAAAATTGTACAGCTTGGGCACTTAGAGTTGAGGATTGTCTTATAATGTGTGAATGTTGGGATGTGGTGAATGAAGGAGTGACTGAAGTTGAGGGAAGGACAGAATTGATAGACCAACAACTAACAAAGATTAGGAAAGACAGGGACAAAGACTTCAAGGCTCTTGTTTTCCTAAGGTCAGTAGTGAGTGAGACAATTTTGTTGAGATTTGCTGGTTGTAAAAGTGCTAAAGAATTGTGGGAAACATTGAAGCTTGAGTATGTGGACTCTGCTCAATCTTTGAGGTTAAAGAAGGACGCTGTAATGAGGAGCTTTGAAAATTTCTTAATGAAGGATGAAGAGAATGTGGGAGCTACAAAAGCTAGATTTATGAATTTAGTTCAAAATCTGAAGGAGTTTGGAGAGAACACCAATACTGATAGATTGGTTGATAAGTTCCTAAGTAGATTGCCTCTGAGATTTGAAGCAAGCATTGCACCTATAGAATGGCAATTCAGTAATGATCCTAGTTCTATGACCTTGGAGCAAGTGCTTAATGTGCTAGAGATGCATAAAGAGAAACATGGAATCCGAAGGGAAGGAGAGGAATTTTCCTTGAAGGCTGAACGATTTAAAGTGACTGAACCCTCCAATCCTCACCCAAATACAACATCAGACTCAAAGCCATCCTGAAACACATGTTGTGCAACCTCAAATGACTTTACCTTTACATAAACAACCACAAAATAACCAGAACCCCTATTAGACCTTGTTTCCTCAAAACTAGACTTACCAAAATCAAATCCAATATCAGTTACCTTCACTGTAACCTCAAACTCCATTCCCTCATCAACTACCTTACTTGGATCATCCCCAAACCTACCAAGCAACTAACCAGTATGCTGGAAACAATTCCAACCGAATGCAGGGGGGGACTAGAACTTCAAGATGGGGAATGGTTCCAAATTGCAAGTTTTGTGGGAAGAATAACCATGTAGCTAAAGAGTGTTTCTGGAATGAGAATGTAGACTGCATATATTGTAGAAAAAGGGGACATTCCAAAAGAGTGTGTTATGAGAAATGGTTGAATGAACAACAAAATCCTCAAAGTCCCATTTTTAGCAAACCACCACCAATCCATCCTTTACAAAAACAAACCACTTCCTCAAGTCAAATCCCAATTCAACCTCATCCTTATCAAAATGCTCCCGGATCATAAATTTACTAAGCACATTATGTAGCAAATTCAGAAATGGCATCATATCCACCACAATTTACATCTCAGCCCGTATTCTCTCAAGCTTACTTAACTCAACCTCAAACAACTCAGTCCTATACACCTCAATCAACCTTCCCATACCAAATGCCTTACCACCCTATACACACACATACATCAAACCAACAACCCCAAACTACATATTCTGTCAACAATCCCTCACCTCAACCACTATCCGAAAATTATCCCAACTTCTCATGTAACCAATAGAACATATCAAACACTTAACCTGGAACATCAAACACTAATAAACCAACAGAAAAATCAGTCACATAGGAAAGTGTCTTTGTGGCAGAAATCTGTCAAGAAATCATGGAAAATGCTCCTATAGCTGGAATTTGTGCAAATAAAGTGAAAGATGAGAAAGGCAGTGAGTGGTTAGTAGATAGTGGTTGTTCTAATCACATGAAAAAGAGAAGTGAAGTATTTATTGAGAAGGAAACTGGCACTAATGTTGTGGTAAGAATTGGCAATGGAGAACTCATATCAGTTTCTAGGAAGGGTGCAGTGGAGTTGGCAACAAAAGCAGGAAGTACAGTGCTTGAAGAGGTGTACGACATTCCAGAGCTTGATCAAAACTTGATCAGTGTGGGTCAGCTCTTGGAAAAAAGGTATAAATTTTACTTTGAAGATGGAGTGTGCAGAATTTTCAATGCTCATAGAGAGTTGGTGCATAAAGTTCCTATGGTAAATAGAGTGTTCAGAATCAAGATGACAGAGGAAGATGGAGCCTTTACTGCTGTACCTGTGACAGAGTTAACACATTTGTGGCACAAAAGGTATGGATATGCAAATTTAGATTACATCATTGAAATGCAAAGGAAGGAGATGGTTCGAGTACTTACCCAACTGAGCAGTAAAATGAAAATGGTCTGTGAACCATGTGTAAAAGGAAAACGCCTCATTCTACCATTTCCAGCTGGTGATTGGAGAGCCAAAGAGAAGTTACAATTGGTACATTCTGACATCTGTGGACCCATAGATACACCATCAGTGGGAGGAAACAGATTTTATGTAGAATTTGTAGATGATGTGTCCAGATATACTTGGATCTATTTCATGAAATTTAAAGATCAAGTGTTTGGTTTCTTCAAAGTATGGAAAGCAGAAGCTGAGAGTCAATGTGGGAACAAAGTGAGGTGTTTGAGAAGTGATAGGGGAGGATAATATATTTCAAATGAAATGAAAAGTTACTTTGAAAAGGAAGGAATCTACCATCAGTTTTCTGTTGCTTATTCACCTCAGCAGAATGGGGTTTCAGAAAGGAAGAATAGGAGCATAGTAGAGATGGCTAGATCAATGATGCTTGGGATGAGAGTACCAAAGAAGTTCTGGCCTGAAGCATGTTTTACAGTAGTATACTTACAAAACAGATTGAAAACCAGATCTTTGAAGGAGAAAACACCATTTGAAGTTTGGTTTGGAGTTAAACCAAAGGTAAATCATTTAAGGGTGTTTGGATGTGTTGCATATATGCACATTCCTGAAGCAAAAAGAGCAAAATTGGATGAGAAGGCAGTAAAGGGAGTAATGACGGGTTATAGTGCTGAATCAAAAGGATATAAAATTTATAACCCTTAAACAAAGAACATGTTGGTATCTAGAGGTGAAATTTGATGAGAATGAAAGCTGAAAATGGGAAGAACCTATAGTAGAGAAATCAAGAAGGGTTGGAATTGACTTACCTATAGGTGAGTCCAGTGGTGAAGGAAGCTAGAGAAGTGTTACAGACCAAGAAATGCATGATGCAGATGAGTCGATCCATCCAGTGGACAGAAGACCTCAAATGGAATCAACTCAGCTAGAATTATAAGATGCAACTAGCACAGGAAGTGAAGGATTAGTGGAGGAGATTGTACTAGATTCAGAAGATGATACAGTACCAGGAAGAGAGGAGTTCAGGTCACCAGCTCAGGAGGAGTCATCAAGTTCAGATAGTGCACACAAGGAGAGGGATCTGGCCTCCATTTATGCAGAAACTAGCCCCTTTTATGATTTCAGGTACAATGCAACTGATGGAGAGGAGATACATGAAAGTCTAGCAATGACTGAATATGCTTTGCCTGTAGAATTTGAACCAAAGACTTATAATCAGGAAATCAAACAAGGAGTATGGCAAGGTGAGATAAGAGCAATAGAGGAAAATGGGACTTGGATGTTAGTTGATCTACCCAGTCTAGAGACTAAAGTAGTGGACTCGAAGTGGATTTACAAAACAAAATTGAATCCGGATGAGTCTTTCAATAAGCATAAGGCTAGGTTAGTTGTGAGAGGTTATAAGCAGGAATATGGAGTGGATTACACTGAAACCTATGCACCAGTAGCAAGGCTAGATACTGTGAGACTGTTGCTGGCATTGGGAGCAAACAAAGGATGGAGGGTGCACCAATTGGATTTGAAGAGTGCATTCCTAAATGGAATGCTTGATGAAGAAGTTTATTTGAAGCAACCAGAAGGGTATGTAAAAAGGGGATAAGAGCAGAAAGTTTACAAGCTGGTTAAGGCCCTATATGTGCTGAAACAAGCCCCAAGAGCATGGTATTCAAGGATCAATGGTTATTTATTGAAGAATGGTTTCAAGAGAAGCAAAAGTGAAGCTACATTGTATGTGAAAAACAGTGAGGGAGAAAAACTGATTTATTCCTTGTATGTTGATAATTTACTGATAATAGGAACCAAGAATAAGCTGATAGAAGACTTCAAAGATCTAATGAAGTCTGAATTTCAGATGACTGATTTAGGAGAAATGACATATTTTTTAGGATTGGAAGTAGATCAAAGAAGTGAGGGAATCTTCATTCACCAAAGGAAATATGCAGAGGAGCTGATTGAAAAGTTCAGCTTGAAGGATAGTAGTGGCTTGACAATTCCCATGGAGCATCAGCTGAAACTAGAAGCAACCAAACCAGGTGAACAATTCGATGTGACTTACTATAAAAGCATGATAGGCTCATTGTTGTATTTGAGTGTTTCTAGACCAGATATCATGTGTGCTGTAAATATTATGGCAAGTTTCTGTCATAATCCTTCAAGACAACATGCTATTTATGCTAGAAGGATAATTAGATATGTTAAGCATACTGTCAAATAAGGAATCTGGTATGGAAGAGGAGAAAAGGTGGAGCTATATGCTTTTGGTGATGCAAGTTATGCTGGAAGTGAGGAATGCAAGAGCAGAAGTGGATATTGTTGTAGCTTGGGATCAGGAATTTTTGCTTGGAGTTCAAAAAAACAAAAGAGTGTTGCTCAATCAACAGCAGAGGCCAAGTATGTGGCAATAAATATGGCTGTTAAACAAGTCCAATGGGTGAAGAAGATCCTGATGGATGTAGGTGAGCTGAAAGAAAGGTGTGTCACTATCTACTGTGATTCAAGTGCAACAATTTCCATGTCTGAAAATCCTTCGGATCACATGAGGACCAAACACATGAAAGTCAAATACCATTATGTTAGGGAATTAATTGAAGAAAAAGAGATCAAGATGGCTTTCTGCAGGACAAGTTTTTAGTTAACTGACATATTCACTAAAGACTTGCCAAGATGGAGATTTGAGGCCTTGAGAAAATTGATAGGTATACAGGCTCCACAAAACAAAGGAGGAGTTGTTGAGTTGTGTTGTTTTATGGAGCCTGCAATACTGAAACTTGTAGAGGATCTAACTGGTTCAGTGAAGTTGAGGAAGAAAGGTAAAATGAAGAAAAAGGCTCCTGTGCATAAAAGAAAGCTAGAAATGATGATATTGGAAGCCATTCAGAAGTGTATAGATCTAAAGAGCAAAACAAAATTGATTGAAGATCAATGCAAGAAAAGTGAAGAGATTGAAGCAACAAGCAAAGGGAAGCTAAAGGAAAAGGAAGTAAAAAGTGTGAAGCAAGCATAGAATTGACTTTGAATCAGCTGAAGAGGAAAACCTGAAGCAGAAGTCAAGTTTCCAAGGAAGTTGGAAAAGGAGTCAGCTGAAGCCAAGAAGATCATGATTAATTTCTTAATTACCATCAAAGTAATTACAAGAAGCTCACATCTGAAGTTATGCAACCAGTGGTCCCAACAGTATCAGTATTTTTGTCTTCCTCTGCAGTTTTACTACTTTAGCTGAAGCACTGTCAGTTTGTATTAGAAAAGCTAGACAAAACATTAGTTTAGTTTTTTGAGCAACCAATGAGAGTGAGATACTTGTCAACATCTTGCTCCTTGTTGTTTGCTTTTTCATTTTCATCCATTGATGTAAAAATGGCACAAAATGTGTGAGCCAACATGAAAGGCTCCAGATCAGTTTTAATGTAATGAAACAGTTGTAGAAATAGCATAAATGAAAAAAAACTTCATTCTTGTGTGACTTCTACTTGCATTTTTTCTCTGTTGTTCTTCTTAAGTGTTGAGAATGAGTGCTGAGAGTATTGTGAGATTAATGCTAAGAAACTTGGAGTGGATAAAAACAGAATTTGGTGTGAGATCCACTACTGAAGTGTTAGCAGAATTTTACAGTTACAGCTCAAACTAATACCTTACAAACACTTGTGAGAAATTTACATAGATTACTAGAGAGGAAATTACAACATCCCATAGAAGATACAACCAATACATTAAAGGAAGATCCAGTCTTCTTCATTTTTCTTTGGAGCAGATGCAAAAGTTCAGTAGCTGTTGAAGAAATTTCGGGTATCAAATCTGAAAGTTGCAGCTTGAGCAAAGAAGTAAGTGAGCAACTGAACCTGCAGTAGATAGCAACTTCAGAATCAACTACAGAACTAGCTTCATAAGTCATATTAATTGAAATCTTATATTTTTAGTTGCTTAAATACTTTTATAATATTGTATCTTAATTTAGTTTTAATTATATTTTCGCACTTACTAACAATTTGTAATAGTTAAATTGTTGAATACCCTAAAAGTTAGAGTTTATTTAAACTTTTCAAAATATTCAAAAACCAAGTTATACTTTGCGTTAAACTTGTAGGATTCATTCGAGTCTTATAGCAAAAATATGCATTCATTTAAGTTTGAACTTTGAACTCCTTACTTTCAAAGGAATGGAAGAAGATAACTGAATGTAATATACGAAATGTCAATTCAAAATAAATGTTATTTTATGTTGTTGTATTTGATGTTTACAGGATGTTATAAATACACTTGATATCCTAGACACTAGAAGTTGTTGCAACAAATTATACAAAGAATTGTAACTGAAAATTAGATTAAATCAATTTGGATTGATTTATCCTTATCATACCCCCGCAAGATGACATGTCGAGGAGAGACCTTCATCTTGGACCGAAAGTAGTCAAATTTGTTCCAAAATAGAGGTTTGGTCAGACCATCTGCAACTTGATCATGAGTGGAGATGTGGGATACACGAAGACGATTTTTCTGGACTTGTTCTCGAACAAAGTGATAATCCAGGGCCAAATGTTTCATCTGAGAGTGATATACCAGATTGGAATAAACGTATGTAGCGCCCACATTGTCACAGAAAATAGTCAGATTGTTTAATGGACGGACTTGCAGTTTGTTGAGTAAATTTTGGAGCCACATAACCTCGACAGTTGTGTTAGCAATAGCTCTATATCCTCCTTCTGTAGATGAGCAAGCTACCATTCTTTGTCTTTTGGAGTACCAGGAAATAGGTTTGTCTCCTAAATAAATCATATAAGTAGATGTGGATGTCTTGGAGTCAAAGATGCCTCCTCAATCGGTGTCACTATAGGCGACCAATGTAAGAGACCTGGATGGGCGAAGATGTAGACCAAGATCATGAGTATGTTTCAGATAATGCAGTGTCCTATTAAGCTGCCTAAAATGAATGTCTGATGGTTTATGCTTAAATTGAGAGAGTTTGTTAATGGCATAAGACAAATCTGGCCATTTGATTGTGACATACTAGAGTGCGCCTAAAATACTTCGATATGGAGTCCCATCAACAGTCGGAGTTCCATCATCTATCTTCAAAACTGTGGATGTGTATAGCGGCATAGTGCATGGTTTTAAGTCAACCATGCCAAACTTGTGAAGTAGATGATGGATGTACCGTTGTTGTGATAAGAATAACCCCTGGTTGTTAGGAATGATCTCAATTCCTAGAAAATAGCTCGTGTACCAAGATTTTTTAAAGAAAACCTGGAGGCGATAGTCGTTATAAACTGACGAAGATGTGGTTAGGAGTTCCCAGTGAGGAGCAAATCATTAACATAGACGAGAAAGTACATGGTGACATTCTGAGCATGATATATGAAGAGAGATGAGTCACTATCACTTGTCCGAAAACCATATTGTACCAAGAATTGCCGAAGCTCATTGTACTATGCTAGTGGAGCCTGCTTTAGACCATAGATCTATTTGGTGTAGTGACCACGCATGCGATAGTGCCAGTGTGAGAACCACTTTGTTGGTGGGATGCTTGATGAATGGTGAGAATGTCTCCTGAAAATCAATGCCTGGATATTGACTGTAACCTTTTGCCACCAAACAAGATTGATATCGATCAACTGAACCATCTGGTTTCCTTTTTGTTCAAAAAAGCCACATGCACCCAACTACATTGGTGGCTTCAGTAGCTGGAACCGAATCCCAGGTGCCATTCTGTATAAGGGCATTGTACTCATCAGACACTGAGGCTCGTCAATGCGGAGAACGAAAAGCTTCTGTGATAGTTCGGGGTTTATCAGAGACAGGTAGTGGGTATTTTGTGGCAGTGTATACTTTAGGTTTGAAGATATTATTTTAGGCTCGAGTACACACCGGATTTTTGCGGGTTTGGGTTAGGTTAGTGTTGAGAGGAGGAGGGGGGTTAGTAGGTGGTGGTGATGGTGCTGGTGGTTCAAGTGTAGAGGAGCCTGTTGTCAATGGAAATGCTTCTTCAGGAGATGGTGTTGTCACGGGACTTAGTGGAATGATTTGGTGGGGAGTAGATGGAAGTATGGTTTAGTATGATCGAGTGGGAGTGTTGGAGAGTGATAAGGAAGGGTATGGGAACTGATCATCTATGAAACGGATATGTCTAGATGTATAGATATTTTTGGTTGTTGGGACAAGACATAGGTAGGCAAACTATGAAGGAGAGTAACTAAGAAATATCAAGGGAGTAGAGCGGGATTTAAGTTTGTTGTCAGTGTGTGGACGTAGCCATGGAAAGCAGAGACAACCGAAGGAGTGTAGGCGGTTATACGTGGATGGTCTTTGATGAAGGACCCCATATGGGGTTGACAAGTGGAGATGAGGGGTGGACATGCGGTTGATTAAATAGACCGCAGTAGATACAACAAAGGACAAAAAAATGGTGAGAAGATGATTATAGTGCAACAGAGATCTAGTGGTTTCGACAATGTGGCGGTGTTTGCATTCGGCAGTACTGTTCAGTTCTGGGGTGTGTGGGGGAGTGATGAAATGGGTATCCCGTGCTGGGATAAAAATGGTCGAAGTTTGATGAATTCGCCACCGTTGTTAATGTATAGGGTTGTGATTTTCTGGCTAAAATAATGTTCGACTATGGTTTTAAATTGTTAGAAAACATAAAAGACATTCGATTTATTTTGTAGAGGATAAAGCCAAATGTATTTAGAGAAATGATCAACAAATATAACATAATAACGAAAACCATCAAATTAGGAGACTGGAGTAGGTCCCCAGACATTCAAAAAAACTAACTCTAATGGACAAGAGCTAAAGAGACGTTGACTCGAGAAAGGTAGTTTGTGACTCTTGGCGCATTCGTAAGAAACACAAACTGACGACTTGGATGGACTATACTTAAGCTGATGTCTGGAATGAAGGAACTGCAAGATTTTATTTGTGGGATGACCTAGAATTTGGTGTAAGACATCTTCACGTTGAACATTAAAGAGAAAAGCAAATGATTATGAAAGTGGTAGGTTGAGGTTGTATAAGTCACTGTCACATGTTCCCGAAGGAAGCACTGCCCTCGACTACAAATCCTTCACCTGAAACTTATTTGGAAAAAATTCCATCGAGACACCATTGTTAGTGCAAAAATGTTCTACCGAGATAAGATTTACGACTAATATGTGGAACATGAAGGACATCTTGAAAAATAAATTTTTTGTGGATGTGGGAATATGAAAACTACTCGTGTGAGATATCGAAAGGTTGTACGGGCTACCTCTTTAAAGAATTGAGTGAGATTAAATCGTGATTTACCCCTCCACTACTCTGTCGGCCAGGGGTGTGGGGGTGCTTGGGGTGTACGATTCCACCTTTTTTTGAGTGCAAGATATCAAAAGGTTGTGACCATCACCCATTTGTAGTTAATCGTTGTCCACATATGGTGAGCTGAGAGTTAAGTTTTGTAGCTCATTTGTGACATGGTGCGATGCACCGGAGTCGAGGATCCAATTCTACGACTAGTGAGCAGTGGTTGGTGCGGGCAGGCCCTGGGATTCTAACGTTGCTGTTGAGCCAGGGGCGATGGAGTAGAGGGTTGTTCACTGAACCTGCACCTGGGACACTAGAGTAGTGGCCTGTGGACGCTGAGTTTAAGGGCTAGCCATGTGAGCAGGTGGAGACGTTGCACAGGACTGTCCTGGTGGTGCCTGCCAGTGTCCGACAGCACTAAAATGAGTAGAGGGAGCCGAGAAACGTAACTGTCCACCTGATAATTGTTGTCCACCTCGTTTCCTGTGTAATACGGCAGACCTTGGCAGTGTGGCCTGGTTTCTCACATTATTGGCATAGTACTTGTCGTCGATGAGGGCCTGGAGAGGCAGCGAATTGATGTTGTTGTGAGAGCCGGTGTTGGACTGTCTGGTGTGCTGGAGACTGTTGGACAGGTGTTGAGGCCAGACTTGGGCAGCAGCGTTGGCAGTGAGGACAGTGGAGTCATAGAGCTGTCCTTGCCGCATCAATAACCTCTCATGATCAACAAGTTTGTCGAACAATTCTTCGAAGGGAACGATGCTTTCTCTTGTGCCAATTGGAGCACAGATCTCCCTATAATATGCTGGCAATCCCTTTAACGTATGGATTACAAGGTCTTCATCTTCCACTGAACCGATGATGACAGCCAGTTCATTAACTATTCCTTTGATACGCTGGAGGTATTGTGTCATGGACGATCTCTTTTGATGGAGCTAGTGAGATGCTCTTTGAGAGACATGATGCGCGTTTGTGACTTGTTTGCATACATCGGGGTTAGATACGCCCAGGCTTACGCTGAAGATGTCATCGATCCGAGGGTGTTTACAATGGTTTCATCAACCGAACCAGTAATAGCATGGAGAATGAGTTTATCCTGGCGAATCCAATGTTTATAGGAGGCTTCGGTGGCAGCAGGTTGAGGGTGAGTACCATCGACAGAACCCATTAGATTGTAGCCAATGAGCATAGAGGAAATCTGAACAGTCATGCCGGGAAGTTGGATCCTCTGAGTTTAATACCAGAAATCATGTTGAGTGCAAACCATTATTCATTACCTACTTATAGTCCTCTATTTCTATTAAAAAATTGTTAAATCAAAATGGAGCCTTTCTTATTTATTTCTTTACAATATAAAGAATTTCAATTAGTAAGTGACTATAAGACCTATAATTGTTAAAGATGACCTTATTTTTTTGCAAAATTAGAAAGGCATTGATCATTAATAGGTCTACTATCAAGATTTTTCCTTATGAGCCAACTACCACTTTAGTTATTGGTCCATGTGTAAAAGTTCAAGGATATAAACTTTATCAACTTTGATATTATACTATAGTTATTTGTTAGGTATGTTTGTTTATATAAAAAACTATATTTTCAGCTTTTATGATGTTTGCAATTATGTTTATATTATGTTGTTAGTGAGTAAAATCATATAAGAATAAATATGAAGTAATTATGATGTTTCATAAAGCATATGAATTTAATTGAGCATTAGTCAGATAAAAAGATAGCAGTTCTAAGAATTAATGGGGATAAAAGTACTTATGTGATCAATTCATCATCATCATATTGACCATAAAACTTTTTCATATTCAAGCTTGAAATACACCATCACCTTCCCTAAGATATTTACTTATAGCCCACTTCAATATTTTATTATGTTAGGCATAATGCCATTGGATTTATACTATCACTCAGTATAAACATCATACTACAATGCATCAATGCTCAAGATAGGTTCTTCTTAACACCATAATTGGATTCACATATCATAATCTTTGTCAATTCGTCGATAAATGAAGTAACACCACCAACGCTTATTCTAAAGGGACTATAAAAATATTCAACACTAATACATTATCTAACTCATTAATTCATGCATCAATGCTAATAAAAACATTAATACACTTATTAAGCTACTCACGTATGCACCAATGCCAATTTCCAAATTCTTGCCAATATTTCTTATATACTTGTAAAAAATACATGAAATTAATCTATGATAAAAAATCCCTATCCAAGCTACTACACTTAATCAATATGGACTTTGGTATCTAGTAGTTGCATAGTGACCCGTATTATTCACAGTGGAGCATAAAAATGTCCAACAAGTGTACGAAGAAACTCCTCACACCATAAACATTCCTCATGCATTTTGAGAACAAATTAAAAAATAGAAACATAAACAAGAGAAGGAATCACTGAAATTATACCTGTAGAAAGTGATTGCAGAAACTTCTTCAAATTTTACTTCTGAAAAACACTTCCAACAACAGAGAACTCCAGGTGATGATAGAGAATAATAAAGAATTGTGTATATATACAAAGATAGAAGAAGGTTGGAGATGAGAAGTAGGAGCTGCTAGTCTTTTAACACCATTTCAAATCGTATAAAACAAGTTGGATCAAAATAAAATAATTAGTCGCTAGCTTTAGGAAAATAAATTTATTACAAATTATTTATGAACTGGCAAGCTTTAGCGACGAACTACGTATTAGTCGCTACATCTGATGCTTGTCAACTAAATATAATAGATCGTCCCAAATTCATTAATACTACTTCCAAACAACTACAGCAAACAATAAACGACATCATTTATCTAAACTGGAAAAACGATGTTGTTTTGTATTAGGTTTTTAAAGACAAAATCATAAAACCCTACTCTATTCTCGTTCAAGCCGTCAACACCAATCCAAAATCCTCTGGTAGATAACTTGTTTGGGTTTTGTGTTGTGCTCATCACCATCGAAGAATGATTATTCACTGAATCGGTATTATTCTGTTGTTGTGAGTTATTGTGATTATTCTTTTGTTCTTTTGTTCTATTGTGATTAGTCGCTAAAATCCTTTAGGTATTTATTGTGAGTTCTTAATTATGCATTTGGCTCCTCATTTATGTTTATGGTTGTGTTTTGAAGATAATTTACTGTCTATCTTTCTTATTTCTTTATATCTATATTCCCACCGACATTTAACGCTTAATCTCATCAAAGCTTTGTTTCTACATTCATGAAATTGTTTCAAGAGTATTTTACTTTTATTCATTTCCATTAATAGTAATATAGAGACATATAAATAATACTATATTTCTGTACATCTAGAACAAAGTCGTGTCTATTCTACTTTAAATTCCAAATTTTATATATGATACAAATTACATAATAGATTTTTGAAATTTTAGTAAGGGTAACTTTCATATCATTAGACACATTGAAGATGTATAAGTGTTTAACTGGACTCGTTTCACTTGTCATCAAAATTGGAGTTAAAAATATCATCATTTTATTCTAAATCGACTTTTGCAAAATATACCTCTAGACATTATTAATCAAGGAATGTCGATACGAAGACTAGTTCTGGATGGCCCTAACTAATTCCGTTGGGAGGAATGTAGTAAAATTGTCCCTACTGAAAAAACCAACAATGCAGAAAAAATCTCCACTTCATACACTAATCATCATTTGCCTTCTATGGCTGATCTTCTGCTTCAAGGTGTTTAGTATCATCCCAACAATGTCACTTTTCTTATTATGTACATCTCATTTCCTTTTATGAAGCTATTATATATATTCACATTTGATGGTTTATACTACATGTTGATTTAAGCTTCCTTGAGTCTCGAAGATGGCATGCATGGCCATGGAGGTGGGAGCAATGTCACAACAGTCCGTAAAGGATTAGGGAAATTAGTTGTTTTGAAAAATTCATCAATTTCACATACTTCGTCTGCTCATTCACGTATGTATGTCATTCTAATTTCAGTTCATTTAACAGTTTACTAATATGATAATATCTAAGTTTTATAATGTTGTGTTTTAGGTACTAAATCTAACGACTCATTCACTATGTCCTCCACAAGTTTAGCTATAGCGGAAAAGCTGTTGCAAGAGGGTGTGAAAAGCCTTACACTTGAGGAAACAACTATTACTGTTCTAATTGATGCGTTCGAACATGCAAGGGCCCTTCTTGGGAATCCAGACATCAGGGATTCATTTACCTTTACCCACTCTCATGTTACTTGGAATCTAAATAAATAATTATATCATTGTCATCTAGCGAGTTAATCAAATAATCTCAGCTTTAAAGTTGATTTATTGTTGTATCTATAATAATTTGTCAAACAACATATCTACTATTTAGGGATCAAGTTGCGTATTATTGAATGGGACTATTATTGTTCTGGTTCTATGACTGTATGAATTGGGTAACTTCTAATTCAAAGTTCATACTACTCCATATATCACATTATTATATTGATAAAATTATTTTAAAATTTTTATAACTAATTTTTGCAATGTTAGTAAATACTAATGATTAATTAATACTACTATTTAACAATTAAAATTATGTTATGAGATTTTTTTAATAATACGTTGTAAACATTCAAAACAAATCTCCAATAAAGCATGTCTTAACTATGATAGATTATAAAAATTTTAGTTCAATAATTTTAGAAAATGTCATACATTTAGTGACGATTTTAAAAATTGTCGCTGAATGTTAAACCTTTTCGACCATATAAAAAGTTCGTCACTAAATATTGACCTTTTGGTCACGCTTCGAAATATTGTCGTCAAACATAGACCCTCTGGAATCGTCACCAAATGTTTGATAAGTCATAGTGACGTTTTTTAAAAGTGTCGCCAGAAGCTTATTTAACGACGAATATCTTACATCGTCACCTATTATGCATTATTTAGTGACAATTTTTCTTAATTGTCACTAAATATTCAACATTTGATGACGATTTCTACTATGCGTTGCTAAATTTTTTTCCCTTTTGCGACGTTTTTCATTTTAGTCGCTAAATGGTTAATTTTAATGACGAATTCTTTAAATCGTCGCAATATATTAACTTTTAGCGACGATTTTTGTTTCGTCACAAAATAAAATTTCGCAAATTCATCTGTTTATTGTAGTAAATGGAAGAGGATAACTGAATGTAGCAGGTTTGTTATCCTCACAAGTTGCGTGATATGGAAACAAAACGATGTCCTTGGCAACACAGTTAAGATCTTGATGGAATAAATAATAGTAGAACAGAAGTCAATAATTTCTTACAAATCCTAAAAATATCGTCCGGTTTAATGATAAGTGTTGCAACTTTTCAACATTACTTTACGTCCATCGCTCTGCAAAACCGACAGAGACCGTCCATTTGGTTTTTAAACGTTATAAACAGATCGACGTAACCAGACGCTTTTCAATGATGTGGCTGTGGTTTATTCAATTACTTTGAAAAGAAAGTAGAGGAAATTGAATTTTACACACCAAATGTTTCTGAATTTTACATCACCGAGATGCGAATCCAATCAAATCGTACGACTTTCATTTGTTTATTGACAACCAAAGCGGTGAAATTCCGGTATCTGGAGACGTAAATACAGGAGATTTCGAGCTTACATACAGTAAAGTAGTTTGGCTTTATCGATAAAGCATTTTGCTTTTCTTATGAAGTAAAGTAAAACAATTTGAAAAGAAAACAGAGGAAATTGAACGAGGCAAATCACCCCACAAATACACATCAAATGTTTCTGAATTTTACATCACCAAGATGCGAGCGAATCCAATCAAACCGTACGACCTTCATTTGTTTATTGACAACCAAAGCGGTGAAATTCCGGTATTTGGAGACGTTTCCTTATAAATACAAGAGCTTTCAAGGTTACATACAGCAAAGTAGTTTGGCTTTATCGATAGCATTCTGCTTTTCTTATCAAGTAAAGTAAAACAATGTCTTCTCAAGTTTCTGCAATTCCCTTTTCAGTCCCGAGTTTTCAATCATCCTCTCTCAGTCGTCCTTCTACTACTTATCATCCTTCAATCTGGGGGGATCAATTTCTTTCTTACTTTTCGGAATCTGAGGTAATTAAAATACATACGTTTTAGATGCCAGAACATTACCTTCCTTTTCAGGTATGGGGAAATTGGGATCTTTTATGGCTCTTAGTAGATTAAAATAATAATAAAAAAAAAACTCTTTTATGACGTTGATTCTATACAAAGTAAAGTAATTTGGTTTTTATTTAAAGTTTGGCCTGATAGTGTTTCCTAGAGTTCGTATCCTACCCTTTTGGTGGGCCGAAAAAAGTCCGCCCGTGATTCTTATTCTTAACCTCGTGGCCTACAAATAGTAATTTCATGAAAAGTTTACGGGAGAATGGTAGTCTTTGATTCTTGTAAGATCTATTTATGTTCAACCATACAATTTTCACGTTTAACATTCACTTTTCCTTTCAAAATATTTTGTTTCATAGATAGAAAAAGTAGAATACATTAATACATTATACATGCACAAATACGGGGTTTTCTTCCAAGTCATTTTGTTTAGTAGATCGATCGAAAAACCTAAATAATACACACTAATATGTTTATTTAAATGCGAAGTCTATTTTACTTAGTAGTACTATAAATATATAAGGGGTCATTTCTACTTAGTTACATGCCCTCAGATTTAGATTGATTCTTTCTCACCTACATTAATAATCAAACTAGACAATTTTAAGTAATGTAACATTCCAAGTTTTGCTTTTCAGACAACAAACACTGCAGTTCCACACGAAATCCAAGAACTCAAAGACGAGGTGAGAAGAATGTTGATGAGTCCTTCAGATGTGTTAACACAAAAATTAAACAT
>JANZXR010338039.1:0-25242 GCA_027575705.1 Erythroxylum echinodendron | reverse complement strand
TTTCCCTTGGGTACGATATCTGGTTTTTACCGATTTATATTACTTGTCGACGGGGTGCACTTGCCTCTAATTGGTCTAGATAGAATTTACTTTATATTGTTCTGTTTAGAACGCAACACTCCCATCCCGAATGAAAACCTTGTCCGCAAGGTTGCTGTCAGGGTAGCTGCGCAGGAACTGGTCTTTGTCTTCCCAGGTGGCATCCTCAGCACGCAACCCATCCCATTTGATTAACCATTGTTCAATTGTTCTGTCCCCACGTTGAATAGTTCGTGCAGCCATCACATCCACGGGTTGCAAAATCAAAGTAGTAGTAGTATCAACTAAGTGTAAAGGTGTGACCTGTTGTGCTGGTGTCCCGATACATTTGCGTAGGAGTGAAACATGAAAGACAGGGTGGATTCGAGCGGCTGCTGGCAAATCAAGTTTGTAAGCAACTTGACCAATCCGTTGAAGGACTATAAAGGGGCCAAAAAAGCGTGGACCCAATTTATTGTGACGGCGCAGTCGAATAGAGTGCTGCCGATAAGGCTGCAATTTCACATACACCCAGTCACCCACATTAAATTGCAGCTCGCGACGCTTCTGGTCCGCGTAGAACTTCATGCGGTCTTGCGCCCGAATCAAATTAGTGCGCAACTGTCGAAGTAACTCGTCACGTTGAAGAAGCTGTGCTTCAACCAAGGTATTGCCAGCAGTACCCCGAATATAGCGTGCGACTACGGGGGGTGGACGCCCATATAAAACCTGGAATGGTGTCAAGCGAGCCGCTGTCTGGTACGAAGTGTTGTACCAAAATTCGGCCCAAGGAAGCAACGAAGACCAGTTGGTAGGAACAGAGCTAACAAAGCATCGTAAGTACATCTCGAGGACTTTATTGAGAGCTTCAGTTTGGCCATCGGTCTGTGGATGGTACGAGATACTTGGGGACAAAGTCGTGCCCTGTAACCGATGCAATTCTTTCCAGAAATCAGTCAAGAACTTCGGATCCCTATCGGAAACAATAGAAGAGGGAATACCATGAAGACGAACAATCTCAGCCACAAACAGTGCAGCCACCGATTCGCTAGTGACGGGCGACTTAAGAGCAAGGAAATGCCCATACTTAGATAAACGGTCAACAACAACCAAGATGACAGATTTGTCGCTGGACACCGGCAGGCCAGTTATGAAATCCATGGCAAGATCCTCAAAGACTTGCTCCGGAATCGGCAGTGGTTGAAGGAGACCAGTAGGTTTTAAGGAAGAATCCTTCATTTGTTGGCAAATCTGGCAATTGGCAACAAAAACTTGAACATCACGGCTCATGGATTTCCAGTAAAAATTAGAGGAGAGACGATGAAACGTGCGGGTAACGCCCGAGTGTCCCCCAAGAAGAGAGGCATGAAATTCATGCAAGAGCTGGTCGCGTAATAGTGAGGTAGAGGAAATCACCAATCTATCCCGAAAGAATAACAACCCCTCACGAAAGGTAAACTCAGGTAGGGAAGTGGGGTCCTGTGAGAGACGCTGTTGTAAAGTTTTCAATTAGGGATCAACCACATTTTCATGACGAAGTTGCTGGACGATACCAAGTTCAACGGTGGATAGAGGAAACAGTGTGGCGCTAGGGACTCGAGAAAGAGCATCAGCAGCCATGTTATGCTTACCGGCGCGGTACTGTACGTCAAAGTCATAGCCCACGAATTTGCTGAGCCATTTCTGCTGCTCAGGAGTCTGTATAATCTGGTCCGTTAGGTGTTTTAAGGACTGCTGGTCGGTAATAATGGTGAACTTCCGGCCAAGAAGATATTGCCGCCACTTAGCAATAGCCTGGGTGATGGCAAACATTTCTTTGTGATAGGCGGAGGCTTGCTGCATTCGGGGAAAGAGCTTCCGGCTAAAGAACGCGATAGGATGGCCGTGTTGAGAGAGAACAGCGCCAATTCCAACATTAGAGGCGTCAGTCTCAAGAGTGAAAGGATGGGAAAAGTCTGGAAGACGTAAAACAGGGGCCGAACCCAGCAGTGACTTCAAATCAGAAAATGCCGTAGCAGTAGAAGAGTTCCAATGAAAATTATTTTTCCGTAAGAGGTCTGTCAAAGCGCCAGCAATGGAGCCATAATTGCGGATGAACCGTCGGTAATAACCGGCTAGGCCAAGGAAGCTACGTACATCCTTCACAGAAGTGGGTAATGGCCAAGCCTGAATAGCCGAAATCTTGTCAGTATCCACAGCAACACCGTGAGAAGAGATAATGTGGCCCAGGTAGCCCAAGGATTGTTGGCCAAACTGACATTTGGTGAACTTCGCAACAAGAGTATTGCGCTGAAGGACCTGTAACACTTCGCGAAGATGACACAAATGGGAGTCCCAAGATGGACTATAAACAAGTATATCGTCAAAGAAAACTAAGACGAATTTACGTAAAAACGGTCTAAAAACATCAGTCATCAAGGATTGAAAAGTGGAGGGTGCATTAGACAAACCGAATGGCATCACGAGAAATTCGTAATGTCCATCATGTGTACGGAAGGCAGTTTTGGGAATGTCCTCCGTTTTCACCCGTATTTGGTGGTAGCCAGCCAGTAAGTCAAGTTTGGAGAAGAATTTAGCCCCAAATAACTCGTCGAACAGTTCATCAATAGAGGGAATAGGAAATCGATCCCGAATCGTTACAGCATTAAGGGCCCGGTAATCCACGCAGAAACGCCAAGAGCCATCTTTCTTGCGAACAAGGAGTACGGGAGAAGAAAATGGGCTAGTACTCGATCTAATTACTCCCTCACGAAGCATCTCCTGTACTTGGCGTTCAATCTCCTGTTTCTGGAAGTGTGGATACCAATAGGGACGAACGTTGACCGGGGCGGCTGTGGGAAGCAATGGAATGGCATGATCATGTAAACGGACCGGAGGCAACCCGTGGGGTTTCAGAAAGACAGGAGCAAACTCATCTAGCAACTGCTGTAAGTACGAAGGATAAACATCGATAGTCGCAGGAGGTGGCGTGACCAACTCAAGACGAAATAAAGAGAAGGTGGCATGGGTAGAAGCCATCCGTCGAAGGGCATGGAGAGAGGCCGGAGAAGCCGTCGAAGAGAGCTCTCCTTGCCATTTAATTGCCCGACCGTTAAGAGAGAACTCAAAGCTAGAACGAGAGTAGTCGGTCACCACCGGTCCTAAAGTTGCAAGCCAGGACACTCCAAGCACCATGTCCCAACCCTGGAGATCCAGCACATAGAAGTCGATGTCAACCGCATCACCTTGAATAAGAACTGGCACCCGTCGGACTAACCCAGAGCACAGCAAACGGTCCCCATTGCCAACAGTAACGCCGAAACAAGGAGTGGGCTCAATCAACAAGTTGAGGAAGGTAGCCATACGTGTTTGGATAAAATTATGAGTACTGCCGCCGTCCAGCAATACCCGTACTGGTGAACCATTGACGCTGCCCAGAAACCGAATAGTGGTAGGGGAAGTATCCCCAGACAAAGCATAATGAGAAATTGCGGTTAGAGCGGATGAAGGAGGAGAAGGATCCTCGACTGGCGCTGGGGCGAAAACCTGAGCGGAAACTAGTGGCGCATCGAGAATATCAGGGGATTCAGGATCCTCACCGAGTAAGAAGAGTTGAGGTTTAGCTTTACATTTGTGATCCCACGAATATTTCTCGTCACATTGATAACAAAGACCTTGGGCCCGTTTCTGAGCAATCTCCGATGGTGAGAGACGTCGCACTGGTAGCTTGGTGCCCGAAGACAAAGTGGCAGAGGCGGAGGAACTCGATGGTGAAGGCAGGGGTGGTTTCGAGGTGGGAAGTAGGGGAGCAGAATGACTCAACGTTGGTTTGATAATCCCCTTTTCGTACATGATACGGCGTTCATGTAACTGGGCTAGGCGAACTAGATCCTCAAAGTCAGTGGGCTCCTGCATTAAGACCGCAGCCTTAATATCCTCACAGAGGCCCGAAAGAAAACAGCGATTGACAAACAGATGGGGTAGGGCCATCGATCGGTTCATGACAGATTCAAAGCGGCTCCGGTACTCTTCAACCGACGAAGTCTGACGGAGCTTGACAAGCTGACTCTCAGGAGGCTCCAAATCTTTGGGTCGAAAACGTTTCAAGAGAGCCTCTGTGAAAGGAGTCCACCCAGCTAACTGACGGTTGCGGTGCATCCACTCATACCAATCAGCAGCGTCATCATCAAAATGAAAAGAAGCAATGGTGAGGCGCTCCTCCTCACGAATGTTATAAAACTCAAAATATCGTGAAGCAGAGAAAACCCAACGATCTGCATTGCGACCCGAGAAACGAGGAAGCTCTACAGAGGCCAACTTGTGGCGAACAGGAGGGGGAAAAGAACCTGAGCCATTTGGGGGGCCCACTGACCCAAAACGTACAGGTGAGCCATCGCTGGTCTGAGAAGAGGAGGCGGAAGTAGGGCGCGCAAGGAGCTGCTTAAGGAGGAGTTGTTGTTCAGAGAATAGTTTAGAATGCTCGGATAAAGTCGACGTAATAGCAGCCACATCTGTTTGTAACTTAGTCTGAGCCTCCTTCACCGATGAAACCTCAGCGTCTAAAGTGCGAAATCGTGTCTGGTACTCTGCCATATGAGCAGAGCTCAATGAAAGCACCAATGGAATGGACTTAAAGGGAGACAAGGAATTTCATTCAACTCTGGCCAAGAATGCCAGGGAGTTCAGTACAGAGAAAAAAAGATGAGAATAAGAAAGAAATTCAATCACGTAAAAATTGATCCCTCTCTCATCAATTTGATACTATTTATTTGTTATAATTCCTATGTCTCTAATTCTCTGATTCTGTTGCAACCGTCAGTGCTGACATGGTGAAGTCCTCCAGCCTGCGTGGGCGATTCCGCACTCGTTTACTCCTGCGTGGTTGTTGCAAGACAGCAGCAATATTCCCTGCAGAGTCAGCAACATTCTCTGTTGAGTCAGCAGCAGTAGAAGTTATTACAATTGGCAGCGGGAAGAATAAATTTGGGACGAGGAGTGCCCGCACTTGGTGGAAAGACAGCAGTTAAATCGTCCGAACCAGATTCTGACGGGGTACCTAGCTGCACTTATTGCCATAAACCTTATCACACAAGGGAAAACTGTTATCAATTAGTCGGTTATCCCTCTACGTGGAAGCGTGGTGCACAAAGAAAGAGTGGCAAAAATCGTGGCACAGATCGCCACGAATATCAGCAACTTCAGACGCTGGCGCCAGCAACTTTCAACGCCATGCGTAATGCTGATACAAATGTGTTACAAACAGCAATACAGGCACAACTACCTACACTTACAGTGACTCAGCAGCAGCAAATTTTGGCTGCTCTTAATCCTCAACAACACTTGTGTAATTCTTCCACATCCGGTAATGCTCACCTGATCCAAAACTCTTCAGATATGCATAATGGTTCTTGGATATTGGATAGTGGCGCTACGGACCATATCACTTGTAATCTAAAATCATTAAAAGACGTTATATATGATCCACTAATACCGCCTGTTCAAATACCAAATGGGGAATCGGTGAAAGTAGAAGCTCTTGGGAAAGTTGAGTTGAGCAAACGTCTAGTTTTGGAACAAGTTTTTGGAATTTCAAAATTATGTTCCAATTTGCTTTCTATCCGTCGGTTAACTAAAGACTTGAATTGTCTCCTAATATTTTGGTCCAATTTATGCATCATACAGGACTTACCCTCGAGGAAGCTGATTGGAGTGGGTAGAGTGCATGATGGACTTTATCATCTGGAGCCAATGAGTGAGAGGGTTACACTGGCAGCGGTTGCTCAAACTAAAGGTGCTAGCTTGTGGCACAGAAGGTTGGGACATCTTCCAGTAGCCCGGTTTTCATTTGTTCCGAATTTATCTTGTAGTAGTGGACATGATTTTTTTTGTGATGCTTGTTGTCAGGCAAGACAGACTCGGTTACCATTTCCAGTTAGCAATAATAAAACTTCTCGTGCTTTTGAGTTGATCCACTGTGACATTTGGGGCAGATACAATACTCCGGCAGTTTCTAGATCTCATTATTTTCTCACCATTGTTGACGATTATAGTCGAACAAGTTAGGTCTACTTGATGAAGTATAAATCTGAAACGAAGAAATACCTATTACATTTCCTCCATTGGGTTCAGACACCATTTAATTCTCAAGTTGCAGTGATAAGATCAGATAATGGCACAGAGTTTAAAGATGGTGAATTGCTACGGTATTATAGTGATCATGGGATTGAGCAGCAAACGAGTTGCGTTCACACTCCTCAACAAAATGGAGTTGTGGAACGCAAACATCGTCACCTATTGGAGGTTGCTAGAGCATTGAAATTTCAGGCTAATCTTCCTATAAAATTTTGGGGGGAATGTGTGTTGACAGCTGCTTACTTAATTAATCGTATGCCATTGTCAGTGCTTGGTGATAAAACTCCTTTTGAAGTTTTACTTGGAAAGGTGCCGCGATATGATCATTTGCGAGTGTTTGGTTGCTTGTATTATGGGTTGGCTACGGGCAAATTAAGAGATAAATTTGATCCTCGATCTAGCAAAGGCATTTTTCTAGGCTATCCACATGGACAGAAGGGCTACAAAATATTTGATCTTGACACTAAGTCTCTTTATGTTACTCGTGAGGTGGTGTTTTGCGAAACCTCATTTCCATATGCTTCACCTTCGTTGGAGTCACCGACGCAGCCAGATGTATTCGTTGATCCAGATTGGGCAGATGCACTGCCATCTATGGTACCAATTGTATCACCGACTGCTTTTGATTCTCCAGTACATGCTCCTCCACCAGTTGTGCCTCCCCCTGTTGTGCCTACCTTGGATGTTCCAGATAATGTTTCATCTTCCTCCACTCCTATTGTGGAGTCTTCATTTACCACAATGCCTACGGATGCAGCTATAGTTCCACTTGGCGATAGGTTCAGTTCTCGCCTCCGTCAACTTCCTCGCAAACTCAGTGATTATTCTTTTACTCTGCCACCCTCTCTCTCTGCTCCAGCTTCGGAATCACACTTACCCACTCCTTCAGCCAACTCGTTGGTATATCCTCTCTCTCAATCTCTCTCATATTCACATACTTCGTCTGCACATAATATTTTCTTAGCGGCCATCACGACTCAGGATGAGCCTAGTTCTTTCTCTCAGGCGGTGAAGTATGCTCATTGGAGACGAGCCATGCAAAATGAGATTGAGGCTTTGGAGGCCAATCACACATGGTCTTTACAGCCATTGCCACCTAACAAGCGTGCCATTGATTCTAAATGGGTGTATAAGATTAAATATAATCCTGATGGCAGTGTGGAGCGTTATAAGGCGCACTTGGTTGCCAAAGGTTACACACAGATTGAGGGTGTTGATTTTCATGAAACATTCGCTCCTTTGGCAAAATTAGTTACCGTTCGTTGTCTTTTGGCCATCGCTTCTATTCGGCATTGGGAACTTCATCAGCTGGATGTGAATAATGCCTTTCTTCATGGAGACCTGGAAGAAGAAGTCTACATGAAAATTCCTCCAGGATTTGCACGTCAGGGGGAGACACGAGTTTGCAGGCTTCAAAAGTCTTTATATGGTTTATGTCAGGCTTCCAGAAACTGGTACCATAAATTTACTAATGCTCTGCTTCACATTGGTTACGTCTAGTCCCTTGCTGACCATTCTCTTTTTACCTTCACTTGTGGAGACTCCTTTGTTGTTGTGCTAATATATGTTGATGACGTAATTGTCACTGGTAATGATGCCTCCCGTATCTCTCACCTTAAGAAGTATTTGGACGACCAATTTCGCATCAAAGATTTTGGAAGGCTTAAATACTTCTTAGGGATTGAAGTAACACGTTCTTCTACTGGCATTGTTCTTAATCAGCGCAAATACATTCTTGATCTTTTAACTGAAGCTGGTTTATTAGGCAGTAAACCGTCTCCTTTTCCCATGGAGTTGAATCACAAGTTGTCCATTGATGAAGGTACTCCTTGTTCGGATCCATCACAGTATCGTCGGTTAGTTGTTCGTCTTCTTTACTTGACGATTTCTCGTCCTGACATTTGCTATGCCATTCATGTTTTGAGTCAGTTCATGCATCAGCCCCGTTAGCCGCATTTGGATGCTGCACATAGAGTACTTCGGTATCTAAAGGGCTCCCCAGGTCAAGGTTTGTTGTTTCCCTCATCTGGTACATTATCTCTTCGGGCTTATTGCGACGCTGATTGGGCTGATTGCCCAACTATTCGTCGTTCCACAACTGGTTACATAGTGTTTCTTGGTTCTTCTCCCATCTCCTGGCGTGCCAAGAAACAGTCCGTCGTGTCCCGATCATCTACTGAAGCTGAATACTGTTCCATGGCTACTACGACCGTTGAAATCATTTGGCTCATACATCTTCTGCAAGATCTTCAGGTTTCTTGCCCTCTTCCGGTTTCTCTCTATTGTGATAATCAGGCTGCGATGCACATTGCTTCTAATCCTATTTTTCACGAGCGTACTAAACACATTGAGATTGACTGCCAGTTCATTCGTCAACATATTCAATCTCAACGTGTTCTTCCTTGTTCCATCTCCTCCCGTTTTCAACTTGCTGACATTTTTACCAAGGCTCTTGGTCGCAATCGTTTTCATCAATTGCTTGCCAAGTTGGGCATTTATGACTTGCATGCTCCAACTTGAGGGGGAGTATTGGTAGCAACGCAGCGACATTATAAGACATTATTTTCATTAATTATTTAGTTTCCTTACCAGTGTATATTACTTGCGTGATTTTAGTTTTCCATACATATCTCATTAAGGCTACACGTACATGTATATAAGGAACATTACACGTAAATAAAATATAAGAGAGTTTCTGCCTCCTTTTCTCTTCTTCAAGGTCTCATGATTTCGAACAAAGAGACTTGCTCTATAGCAACACTTCAAAACCCAACTTAAGACCCCCCTCTCTCTCACTCGCTATTTGTTTATCTTTTATTTATTTATTTTGTTTTTCTATAAGGGTTACAGATTTCGTAAACCACTTCAACTACTACAAGCGCTAAACACGCCTTGTTCCTTAACTCTCTGTCTTCTGTGCTTCTCTTCTCACTTCTTTATGTTTCCGTACTTCCTTCTCCGTGTACACAAAAGAAAGGATCTGCCTCGGTTTAACCTATTTTCCATGCATCAGAACCCAGAAGTTCCAAAAACCCTAAACCTATTTCTCGAATCTAAACCAGATCCCAACAGTGAATGACCTTTAATAGTTGCCAACTTATGCGTGTATTTCGAAGTTTACTGGTAGCACTCTTCCTTTAAAGTTGAAGGCCGCAACTAGCTCTATTATTCAAGGCACTTTGAGCCTTTTGTCCTTAGATTGGTTACTTCGACGTACAAGAAAAGGTAACCGATGTGTGGATTGGGTAGCCAATTATAGCCCCTCTTTTGGCATTAGTGTCACTTGTTTTCCTTCTCTCCCTTCAGGATGTTTAAGCATTTTCTACCGCGCTTATGCTTGTAATTTCTGTTTATTCTTTCCCTTGAAAAAAAACAAAAGTACTTGGAGTGCTTTAAAACTCGGTTCGTTTACGCATGAGGCTTCTTTGTAATCAAGAATGTTTCAAGTTCTAGTCTTAGAAATAAATTCGTTTTAAATTTTATGAGGGAGAGCTTTATGGTTCAAAAAAGTCTTATTTGACTCGAATTTGGATTAGTCAGTTACTTACGTGTTATCAATATATCGGGTGGTTTAATAAAAAACCAATTCATTTATTTCAAGTTAAAAACTTTGAATAAGCTAATTATTTAGTTTGATTTTTGTAAATTAAAATTAACTGACTAATTTTTATTTAACAATTTTTTAACTAAACTTTAAAATTTTCAATTGACAAAAATGGTCTTCTTTAATAATTCTTTTAATTCTTTAATTTTATCCCATCTTTAACTAATTTTATAATAATCTAATACCATTTAAATTTTTTATTAAATCTCTAATCTTATTATTTAACTTCTAGCGTAGTTTACCTTTCAATTGATATTAAAAATATTTGCTAGTAGTATTCTCTTAAGTTTCATAGTTGTTACTTACCAGAATATAGCCAATTCAATAGGCCTCGTATTGTGCCATGGGGCATCCAATTGGCAAACATGTGGCACATCAAACAGTAGTTGTTTTGGTCTATGCGCCTTTTAAGTTATACACCAAGAAGGAAACCAAACAAACACAATATTCAACAAAGGCCATGTGTGGCTACAGTATATTTGACAATACACTGCGCTCCAACCATGCTGCCTATGATCCTGATTTGTCCACAGATAAAGTTAAAGTAGGAACAAGGAAATGCCTCAATCAAGTCAGAAACAAATATTATACTAATAATTGTGCTACAGAATTGAATTGGAGGACAAACAATGAAAAGGATTAAAGAGAGTTTGACGATATTCTACAGAGAGTAGTACTAAGTAATATATCTTTCTAGGCATAATATTGCTAAATGAATACATGAGAAGGTGGAATTTGATCAATATCAGTTTATATCTAATCAATAAGAGGGAGTGCAAGCTATGCAAGCAAGCAAAAGAATGGCAGAAGAAGCTCCATCCTCCTCAAGGTTGGAGCTGCTCCTCTTGAACTTGCAAGTTTTCCCTTTGTTGCACTGAACCTGCTTCTGCTTCTGCTGATATTGCAGGCAGCTATAACTCTCTCTGTCCCTTACATGGTTCTGTAGTTCCTGAGCTTGCTGTTGCCTCTTCTTCATTGTCTTTGGTTACAATGATTAGTATATTGGAGGTAGCTAGAGAGATTGAGAGAGGGAATGTGAGAGAGAGAACTGAGAAGTTTATTGCACAAGGAGTAAACATACATGATTAATTTATAGAGCAAACTTGTGCCAAAATGCCCTTGTATTCTACTCATATTAACCTTTTTGTGGGACCTTTGGATCCCCATGAGTTCTAATACTATTCCCTTTTTAGTTATAAAATAATTAAAATTTACCGCCAAATTAGACTTAAAAACCATTAATTTAGATAAAATTTTAAATTGCACCTGAAATTTTTGATTGGTTTGAGAGATCATAATATATAAAACATAATATTTAGTCTAAGATTCTATTGGTTTCATATGAATCCCCTTTTCCTTTGTATTACAAGTTTTGCATTTTAGACATTTGGAATTTTTAATATTTTTTAATCATTACTCTTCAAATAATTTTGTTTAAGTGCAGACTATTGTACATATAAGAGAATTTATTATTCTCCAATATTAGAAAAATATACTATAGTTGTTTGAGGATCTAATCTATAGTTCTTAGCTATAAGAATAGTCACAACTTTCTAGTAATATGATGCATTGGGTTACAACCAATATGAAACAAAACTTATATGATCATTCCAGCTGGAAGCACTTGGCTAGTTGGCTATTCTGCTATTTGGATTCTCTTCCAAACCCTCCAAACATCTATAATGATCATCAACATGATGAACTTTCTTAGCTGTAATGGTCTTGGTCCTTAAACAAAACTAGAGTCTAATTAGCAAGAGCCGTCTCCGACAAATATGCATCTAGACCTGAGCAACTAACTAATCATACAACAAACAAAGAAAATGATTATATGATTGGGAGAATATGATTATATGATTGGGTCGTAAACTAAAGTAAATAGTAGAAGAGATTCTTTATGCATCCACTGTAGTATTTTTGCAGCGATCTCATTCATTTTGTCGAAGGTGACTTTTTCACGTGGAAAGCCATGTGATCATGTTCTCCTTCTCTTCAGGTACAAAAGGGCCCTCATGGAAATGTGTAAAAGTAAAGTGTTTATACTAATTTTATACCGTAGGCGTCACTCTTATTAGATTGCTCTCATTGGCTCCTAATTTTGAGTTTGGCAACTGATAGAAACTGGTCACTTTTGTAGGTGCCTAGATTCACCCAACTTTGAGATGGTTATTTGTATCAACAACGACCAATTCCTGCATGATATTAGTCTAGTTAGCATTCACTCTTACTTCAATGTCAAGCATCTTGGTTGACTAATTTTGTGAAGGGGTTCATGAACGTTACATTGTAAATTTGTTGTTTATAAAAACTAAGATAAGGTCAAGTTATTGTAAAGTGCATTATTGCAAATGGGTATCAATTCAATAAAGAGATAGAAGAGTACTGTAAAGGGAACCTTCATTTTACCTTTTGCTATTACTGATTTTCATCTGAAGAGGCAAGCAAGTTGTTGCTGCGAGTTTTAATTTGTTGGACAAGGAAGGACCAAAGATTGAGTCCTTTGCTTGTTGTGATTGAAACAGACAAAAAACTAGATGAGGAGACCATAATTCTGAACATTGAAGGACCACGGTTCAAGAAGGTGGGATGTTGAGCATTCTAAGTACAAGCCATTTTGGATGTTTTGACCAAACCTAGGCATGGGGTTAATACCCAGTTCAGATTCCATGTATATATACTCATTTTTCCTATTGTCCTTTAAATAGATGCCCCTGAAATACTGTGAGGAATGCACATGTAGATGTTGTCATTTTATATCACTGTGTGCATTCTTCAAAGTGCTAAATTTCATGAGTTTGACATCCTGAATTGAGTCATTTCTAAAGATTCATTCATAAAAACACTAAACTATATTATTAATCAGTTGAATTAAATTCATCATTTAATTTTTAAATAAGTCACTTAAAATATGTGATAATACAAAATATATTATTACATATTTTTAAAAATTGAACTAATATGTATTTAAAGAATAAGGATCCGCTATCGAAAAAGAAAAAAGAAATGGTGCAATTTGAAATCTTACTCGATCTCTTATTCAATAAATAGTCCACTTTTTTGTTAGTTGTATATGTTTCAATTATCCTTAATGGTTCCTCCACATCTATTGTTTTTCTATCAGGTAGCGACTCTTAGGTTGTTTGCAAGATGGATCATAGATACAGTGA
Organism: Erythroxylum echinodendron; assembly: GCA_027575705.1. NCBI lineage: Eukaryota > Viridiplantae > Streptophyta > Magnoliopsida > Malpighiales > Erythroxylaceae > Erythroxylum > Erythroxylum echinodendron. Next base: position 12,342 of record JANZXR010338039.1, on the reverse strand, counting down.
CGAGGATGGAGTTTGGGTGGGAGTTTATTACCAATTCATAATTATAATCTTCAGTCACTCGATTACCGTGACGATAGAGTCTTCTCAACAAAATCTTTCCATCTGATTCCAAAATATATCATCCATGAGCATATGGTTATTTATAATCATGCATCCTTTACTTTCAAACTTAATATTTGGTTACTAAGAATACATAGGGTCAATATACTTAAGGAATAAGAGATAAAGAGATATTATTATATTATTATTAAGTTATTATCAAAATGTATCAAGATATTGTTAAGATATTGATTCTTATCATAATATTATTATCAAAATTATATATTATGATTTTAATATTAATTTCTTTAATGATTATTTTCCTTTTTGATACTTTTATTTTATCATAAAAATTATTCATAATTATTTAAAATTTAATAATTATATAAATCATTGAAATTTTTGATTAATTATTTATAAAATATAAACTATAAAATATTTTAATTAATTATTTACAAATAAATCATATAATAACTAAATTTGAGCAAAAATATCATTATCATTTTAATATTTAATACCAAATATTAACATTACTATTAACTTTGTTTAATACGATACAAAATATGCATAATCTCTAATTTTATTTCTGTTCCGATTCTGATTCTATTCTCATTATCATTTTTTTATTCCAATTTCTTTTAATTATTGATTACCAAACAGACGTAAGGGTGCATTTGATAATTAGGAATGAAGATGTGAGAATGAGCACGTGACTTACATTCTTTAATTTTTACTTTTTTGATCATTAGTAATGAATAAGATAAGAAATGATGAATTTAGAATGGATAATTTAAATAATCATGAATTTTTATTCCTAAAGTAGGTGCAGTTATATATGAGGAATAATAAATAAACAACCGTAGGTAAAAAAAAAATTGAATATTTCTCTCATATTCATTCAAAGTAACTTCTTTTTTTTCTTCTCTTTTTTCAATGTTTCTTCTCAACCGAAATTCTTTATTTGATCTTCCTTTTTGGTTGCTTCTCTACATATCTCTCTAAGTTAGTTTTTATTATTCTAAACTTTTTTAATTTCTTTATTTTTCTTTTTGTGATAAATTCTTGTTTAGTGTATTGTGACCTAGAATTACTATATTACCTATTACGTAATGATTCTGTTTATTTTCTCAATTATTATTGTATACGAACATGTTTTATCATCTTTTGAGAAATCGAATCTTGTTTAGTACTGTTGAATTGATTACAGAGGAAACCACAAGCCATATTCGGAATTCACTTTCATTCAAGTTTGCAATGTAAAGTTATTTAATCATTTCAATTTGCATTCGAGAATGGATCGGGAAAAGCTTTAATAAATGATATGCAAACAATTATTGTTGCTTTTTACTTTTGTCAACGATGATGGTTCCATCTGCCATTAAATGTGCCACTCTTTTTGTAAATATTTTTTTTTGAAATATGAAATAATTAATTAATGGAGTTATAAAAAAAAATACTGTACAAGAGGAGGAGACCACATCTATCATCACCCTATGTACACCAAGCCAGCCCACAACAAAACATCTAGTAGGCAGACAACGCAAAAATAAAAGGATCAAGAACAATTGTCATATATTTCATCTAGCCCTCATACTTGCGGTCAGTCAATACTCCTCTTTCTTAGCCATAATGCTTACTCTAATTTTAAACAAAATGTTTTACACTAACTGATATTTATTAGTTTCTACCTGTATTTACAATATGGAGTTCCTTTCTTTCCAAAAATAATAGATAGAATGAATGAAAGTAGCTTTAAACAATAAGCCATTTTCCTTATCCGATTACGTTCGATAAATATACCAGTTCAACATGATTTGCCAGTCATACACCAAATTCTCAACAACCACCATATGTTGGATACGACTCCAAACTACTAAGGAATACACACAAGAAAAGAACAGATGGTTACAGTCTTCGTCAACTACGTGGCACAACACACACTCCTTATCTTTCGAATTAAACCAACGATATTTCCTACGCAATTTATTTTAATTGCCAACCAAGCAATGAAGGATGCCCTCGGGTTCAAGGATTGTTTCCATATCAGATGATACCACATTGCTCGATTGGCATTAGGCTGAAATACTTGGAACCATGACTTATTAGAAAACACGCCACTAAAATGCAAAGTCCAGGAAATGGCATCCGATTGAGTATCATCGCTAAGTGGAGGGAGTTGCGCAACCAATGATTCTGATCCCTGGAAGTGCAGCCTCCATGCTCCATCCAAAATAAGTTCGACTACCTTGGCGTCCCCTTGTAGCTGATTACAAATATGGTCAAGAATTGGGCTACTGGCTAAAGGGCTCAAGTCGTACCAATTATCTACCCAAAACCAAGTTTCTCTACCTCCATTGATATGGTATTTAATCAATGGGTAAAGGTACGGTCGCAGTTTCAGCACCTCGTTGAAGAACATCAGAAAGTTGAAGGAAGGCTTCAATTACTAGAAATTGTGTTATTGGATATGGACGTGGTGAACTCACTTAGTCCATAAGGCTTCTTTGTCAGTGATTAGCCGCCATAATTGCTTACTACTAAGGATCCTTTGCAAAGTAACTGAGGACCTAATTCCAAGTCCTCCCTCCTTTTTGGACCAAGTTAACTGCCTCCAACTAACTTTAGCATCACATCTCCCAGCCCATAAAAAGTTTTTAAGTAATCAGTCAATCTCCTTAATAAGCTTACAGGAAAGGATGGTATGGGCAAGCTAGTGAATGTGAAAGCTTAAAAGTAACAACAACATTAAAGATAATCGCCCTTCATAGGATAGGATCTGGTTTTGCCATGATAGAACTCTAGCTTTAAGTCTCTCCAGTATAAGGATACAGTCCAAATACTTAAGCTTTCTAGGAGAGATCGTCACTCCTAGATAACGTATATAAGGTGGTTAGAGAGGAGCTCAGTAGCAATTTGAAAATCCTGAGGCTTTTGAATATTAGAAGATAAAATTAAACTACTCTTCTCCAAATTGATTCGTAGACCCTTCCATCGAGAGAAGGTGGACAGAGCATTCATAAGGATGTTAACTAATGTAATATCTGCCTCACAAAATAAAAGGAGGTCATCTCCAAACATAAGATGTGTAAGTTGCAAGTCTTAACATTTATAATGATATTTAAAATGTAACATACTACTTCTATAGAACATATGTCTAAATATATCAGAGGAAATTCAAGAATATACCTTACGAGAATGGCACGTTAGAGCAATCATATTAACTTATTTAAGGCATCACATATATCATAAGCATTCAAAAAGATCAATTCTTCCCATTTCATTCATCGAAAATAAACTTAGATAGTTTCATTACAACTCATAATCCATGTATATACATTACATAACATTTGAGAGTTTAATACTCCATACAAAATGTTTAACATGAAATGGGATGCTAAATTAAAACATTCTAAATAGACTCCTCAGATTCAACTGATCAGACCTTTGAGTCATTTTCTTCCCCAAAATGCAAATACTAGACTTCTACTATAACACTTTAGTAGTTAGAACTATTTTAAACCTAAAAAATAACGTTGCAATTTTGATGAGTTTGCGAACTCAGTGAGTGAACCATCATTGATATGTTCAATCAAGTCAGAACACCAAGATAAATTATAACCTAATTCAACAAGCATATCACATCATCCAATATTGAATACCATTTTGGTGATCAAAATGCCTCTTATAAGATCTATACATTCACCAAACTTTTTCCAAAAATATATATTCAATTCATACAATTACCTAAGTCTCATTTATAATTACCTCATGTTCTTCAATGCTCATCCATCCATAACTTATTCACATTACTTATGTCCTTAAGATCATGTTTGCATTAAAAGAACTCATTTATTCCTTTAACAAATTATAATTTTCATATTTGAACTCAACCTCATCAAAACAATCCATTCTTTAGGTTATGACATAAATTAACTACATAAACTTATCAAGCTCTTAACCAATTAATCAAGCAACAATCTAGGCTCATTCCTAGCCTTAATCAAGTCCAAATATACTAATTTAGATTGAAATTTCTTAGTTGGTTCGACATGTACACAAGGCTGAAATTAAAATTCCAGAATTTGTCATTAACATCACTAATATGTGTAACTTTAATACCTTCAATACTTCACGAATTTTATAAGTTTAGAGACATCACTAACATCTAAATTTTTCCAGATTCCGTGTTCTTTAAGATTATTTCATTTTAGGTTAATTTAACTTCTATATTGGTTACACTAAGGCTTACAAAATTCTGCTCACTTATGTCATTAACAGTCACTTTTTACAAACATACCTACAACTCTAATTTTCTATATTCGAAAACACCTTAATAATACCGATCTTTAGCATGAATTCCTCATCAATTATACTTCAAATCCCAACTTAAATTATCCATACAACAACCCATAAACTACTATTTTCATACATGCAAAAACAAAACAGAGAAGTATACATGCAAAAACAAAACAGAAAAGTAGCCATTTATTATCCATTTTCCAACACATCTTCGACACTAATTCCATATTCAATCTATCTTTATTCAGTCATAATAAAAATTCTACCAATATATACCAAAATAGGTTAGCAATTCACTTACTTGATTCGCTTAAATGCCACCTCCAAATGTCAAGATTGCTTAGCCTCACATGCATGCAAGAACATTTCAAGAATAGCGAGGAAGTAGGGTGGTTTCAGCAATGACAAGAAGAAGACAGCAAAATGTAACAATATTCTGCCTCTAAAGCTATCTTTATGAAGGATTTTGCATGGGTTTTGGGGTGATAATGTACATAATTAGAGCAGAGATCCAAAGGTGTGGGTGAGGTGTGGATTTTGGCAGTAAAAGGGAGGAGAAGGAGATAGTACAATAGAAACATTATAAAGGAGTTGAATGTGTTGGTCATATGGTGTAGGATGAGTGTTCTTTCATTAAAGACAATTGTTATGTAAATAAGCAAGACTCATGCCCTCCTTCTTTGGCTGCCAAATGTCACTAAATTCCTAAGCCATTTGTCACTTTCTCCAAGCCATTTGTCACTTATTTGATAGGCTTAGTCATCCTAGATTTCCACATGTCAACTTGTCTTGCTATTTGAAATTTTTCCTATAGTAAATGTACATATTAATCCATCAATCTTTCAATTGTGACAATTAATTCCAAATTACTTATTGTAATCCACCAAACCAAAAGACAAGACATTAGCAATGCACATTCATATCACAATTATTTTAAACCTTTCATACCCCTGAATATGTCAATTGAGTGCACATACCATTTTGCAATGTTTTTCGAAATCATAAATCATGTTTGTATGCTATTATTAAGCATATGAATGAAATCATGAAATCATGTTCTAAATGTACCAAATATATTCTATGATCATGCAACTCATGAGGCTCAGTAATATAATATTTTAATCCCTTAGTATGGAAATCGGTTATTACATAAAACGCCCATTAGCCTTGGTGATCGTCCTAAGAAGTTTAGACAAACCTTATAATATAATAGAAAACAAATACGAGGATAAAGGGTCCCCTTAACGAAGCCCTCAAGCAATCTTAAAAGGCTCAGAAGGAATACTATTAACTAACACATTCAAAGTGGGCGTTTGTACACATTCCATAATCTAATTCATTAATGTCTCTGGCAAATCCAGTGCCGCCAAACAATTTCTTAGAAAACCCCATTCTACTGAGTCATAAGCTTTATAGAAATCAATCTTCAGTATAAAACCCTTAATATTCTTCCCAAACGAGTACTTTTTAAGGAGGTCTTGAATAAGGAGTATGTTATCCCTGCTGCGTCTACCCGGGATAAAAGCTCCTTGGGTGAGGTAAACAGATTCAGCCAAGATGCTTTTCAATTAGTTTGCTAATAATTTCACAATGGTTTTATAGAACAAGTTACAGCACAAAATTGGCCGAAAGTCCCCCAGTGACACTAGATGGACCTTCTTTGATATCAAACAAATAAAACTGTTGTTAAGAGCCTTCAACATAGTAGAATTATGAAAAGAATTCCTGAATAGTCTCTGCCACCAAAGAACTAGTAATACACCAGGTATGTTGAAAGAAACACCCCATAAAATCATCCGAACCTGGAGATTTAGATGGGGTGCATATTGAAAATTGTTTCCTGTATAACTTATTCCGAGAATAGGGCTATTAACTCTATCTTCATTTCAAGTCTAATTACTCCTTTCAGAATCTCTAGAAAATGTATCGAGGGAGTCTCCACCTGCGTAGATCCCAGAAGCTGCGAGAAGTATGAAGATGCAAGTTCCAACATCCCATGAAGTTCATACTATATAATGCCACTACCATCCAACAAACCCGCAATTCAGTTACAATTATGTATGGCTAAAATTGATGCGTGAAAGAAGCTGATATTAGCATCCCCCTCACAAAGCCACTTCACTCTCGCCTTCTGTCTTTGAATTGAATGTTGGAACATTAACTTTATTTGGTAATCCCTCAAGAGAGCTGACTCAGTGAGTCTCTAGTGTGTGTCATCCGGTTGAGCATAACAGTGCTCCTGTGTCTACTTCAGTTGGTCTTTTAGCTGTAAGATATTTTATTGCTGACTCCTTTAGAAATGTTTTAAAGCTAGTTTGACCCTGTTTAACTTGGACATAAGTTGGAACGCCTTATACCCCCTAACCTCCAGTAGCCAACAAGTGGAAATGATATCCATAAACCCCTCCTATTGTGTAACACCATTAAACGGAAGGGAGCTCGTCTCATCCTTAAGTTAATCTTAACATATATAAGCATAAAGTAATGATCAGAAGTCAAGTTATCACCAAAATGCACTAATGATTGAGAAAAAACATTAAGCCATACTGGGTTTACCAAACACCTATCTAATTTCTTCAAACTCTCATAGAGCCATGCTGATTATTAGACCACGTGAAAACACGTCCTATGGAACAAATGTCAATCAATTCCACCCCATAAAGAAAATTAGTAAGTTTAATCATATCTGCAATAAAATAAAGTTTACGCCCTTTGCCTTCCTCGTTTTCAATATACATTGAAATCACCCACGGTCACCTATGGTGCATCCATGGTGTTGTGTTATTATGTAACCGAGTTAAGCTTTGCTACAAGACATTACGTTAAAAAGCCAAATTAGCTGCATAAACCAAGGTAACCATAAAAGCCTTCGACTAACCGGCAAAATTACATCTAAGATGAAGATGCTGGGCACTCTCCTCCTCCACAAAAATGTCTATCCAATCTATATTATAGTAACATATAATATGCCCATTAAAGTAGGATTGGTGATTAGAGATACACCTCCACTAAGCACCCAAAAGATGTCAAATGTTCATATAAGCTAAGTCTCTAATTTTAGTTTCTAGTAGGCCCACCAAAATCGTTTTTTAATCCAGAATTAGATATCATAGAATCACCTGTTTGGAGGGGTTATTTAGAGCCCTATTATTCCATACTAGAACAGACATTCTGGGGATATCACCTCTTTTCTTTTCCTTTTACTTTTTTTCTTTCTAGCCCCCTTTTGGGGTGCCACCACAAACGAAGAAAAAGGGGTATTATTAGGGGAATTTTGCATTGATATATTTTTCATTCACGACATTTCCAAACTCCATAGCCTCAGTCATCTTAGGGGCATCAGCACCCTGCATGGTTGGACTCTCCTCCAAATCACCTAGCAGCTGATCTGTTGGACACTCCACAATAGGATTGGATTCCCTCAGGCTCCCTGGCAGGTGTTCCAAGGCAGTTTGTCTCCCCCACATAAGCTCCAATACTAGGGAAGGCTTCTCATTGGGGTTGGTGGTCACTAAATGTGGAGGATCCTTATCAGCCGGTACCATGTCCCCCTCCCTGTTCTCCTTCAACTGCCCAGAAAGTTATACCGATGGTGATTGACAATCCTTCTGAGACCCTTGTCGGACTGATTTACTCACTGGAACTCACTTTTTCAACTCCTTTGGTTTCCATAAATATGTTACCTTAATGGTTTTGTGGACTATGTCCCCTCCCTCACCCACGCTCAACACAGTCAGGGTATCTGAAAGTTGTGTATCTGTAGAGATCTCAATGCAAACCTTTGCAAAGTACACTCTCTCCATATTGGCAGTCGGAGGATCTAAGGTTACCAGTTTCCCCAAGGAGCTGGCTACATATCTCAGACCATTAAGAGTCCATAGCTCTATAGGGAGATTATAGAATTGCAACCACATAGGAAATGTATCTATAGCTTTCTTGCCCTTCTCCACCCTAGGCATCCAATGCCGTACAAAAATTGGTTGTTCATCAATATGCCATTGGCCCTTGAGCTGCTATGTCCTGCAAGTCACAATCTTTACCTTAAGTGAAGAGAAAGGTGTCATCTTCCTGCAGCATAACTCTCTGCAGTCCTTTCTGACTCTAACGAGCTTTAGCCCAAGCGTTGACAATGGGAAAGATCAGCCTTTTACCCTAGAAAAACCCCAATAGAGCTGTAGATCAATTGGAAATACCATCATCAATGACACCCATAGTCCCTAGTAGTCGTTTGTCATTTCTCCTTCTCGCTTAATGAAGGCCGGACATCAATAGGATGGGAATCAGTCGTCTGCAGCGGAATCCTATTTGACAGAGCAGGAAAATCGTCCTTAACTCCCAAAGATTCACCAATGTCCATCAAGATCTCCAATGGCCGAGGATGGCCTGGCTGAAGGGGGAATTTTAGGTGAAGTTCAAAATGGAGGGCAGGAAAGAAAAGCTAGTATTCTTTTTCTAAATATATTATTATGATTTTTTTTACTATTTGCCTTAATTACTCAATTCACTATTGTTAAATGCAACGGAGTTTATTGAATTTCTACATCTAGCTGACAACAAGAATCCAAAGCTCATTGAGTGGTTGTGCAAAGAGGAAGTGAGGTACATATATCACTTTTGGTTTTACATTTGTATTATCTTTGTAACCTAAATTCTTTTAAATGATTCTTGGATATTAAATTTTGTGGGGGAAGGGGTCTCTCGTAATGTTGGATATATCTAGTGGAAATCCTTAATTTGCAATATGCTAAATATGTTATAGGAAGAAATCTAAGGGGATAAGGGACGAAATTACAAATTGAAAGGATGCAACAGAGAAGATAAGGACAGAGTAGAGATTACAAGATCATAAAATTTTAGGATTACTAACTTCTCAATTCAGTCAATTAATTAATTGGATTTGAGTTAAATAAAGATTATCTTCCTTAGATGTCGCTAACTAAAAATTGAAAAGAGGAAAATGGTCCTAATTTAATAAAACTACCAATTATTTATAGATATGAATCTAATCAACAAATTTTTATGGAACAACATAAGAAAGAAGATCAAACTAAAAGTAGTCAAGTAGGAAAAAAACAAAAAAGAAATCTAAAAAACACATATAATTGGGAATCAAAACCTATAGAAACAGAAGACTTAAATTGATTATGTTATTATAGAAATGATAACAAAATTAGAAAATTTCCAACAGAATATACACCTAAACATGTACAATTAGGCCCAGATGGTATATTAAATTTAGATTGTATAATATCACTTGAAAAATTATTAATAGAATGGTCTAATAGATTAGCATTAGTAATACAGTTAGGGAAACCTTTTGAAGGATTACAAAATATAAGTACTTTATGGAATTTTATCACTTATAGAACTAATGGAATCGTACTCAATTTTTTATTAGATAATAAAGAAAAATTAAAAAATACTACTGTCTTTTTAAATGCTATTGAACCTGTCAAAGCTTTTCATATAGTAGCAAATGAAATTTACATTTGTTACTATTAAGGGGATGTTAATGTTAATGTTAATAGTTAACTGGGGATTGGGAATGAGTTAAAAAGATTGTAATGTCATTTGATTATTGTAACGTTCCTCTTATTCTCTATCACTCTTGGACCTCCTGTAAAAAAAAAAAAGGAAAAGAAGGTAGGTTGGCGGAGAAAAGATAACAAAGTATGGAGAAGAAAAAAAATCAAAAAGATCAAGGACAATCCCTTTTGTTTCTATAGCTACTCTTCATCTGTCATATTTGGTTCTGCCATTTGGGCGGTGCATTCATGTCTAGTATCTTGAAGTTTTTAATTGGGCTTGGTGCAATTCCTCAAGTGATTGACATCAAAATTTGATTGATGGATTCAATATTATTTTCTCGATTTGTTTTTACCCTCTTACCAAAAACAATAAACATGTTCTAAGGTAGTATATCTTAAGATCTAGATCACTCGAATGACTTATTACTCTTAAGTGTGCATAATAGAAATAACCACTTATTTTTCGACCATATAGCTTATGAACATCATTCATGGAAATAGCCATAGGCTTTCTTTATTAGCTATCATATATTTGGTCAATCTTTCTAATAATTTCATGAAGTTCTTATTCTATCATAAGCTTACATATGTTCAAAATGTGGAAGTATTTGGAATGGATATCTTAAGCTTATTTTTTCCACCTTGTCAACTATTTGTTCCATGCTAAATTGAAGAATACAAACATATTAAGGCATTTTTAAATTAACCAATTAAAGAACATATCAAGATTTTTTTTATCACATACTCTATTCAGTATATCTTTTCCTAATTCAAATCTAAAATTTAACATGTCTGGTGTGAATCATATGCATATTCTTAGAAACAATTAACTTATATTTAAGTGTGTATATTATTTCTCCTTAGTTCATTTCCCTTCAAATTTAATTTTTAGATTGAGAGACCTTTGAAGTTCCTAATTTGATTTTAAATCGAAAATAATATTCTTTTCCTTAAACACTAATACTTTGATTTTTTAGTATATTTCATCAATATTATTATTTTTTTGAATGGCAGTAATGGCTCATACACCTCGACATTACAATTTTTTAAATTTATAGTACACGTTAAGAAGAAGAAGAAGAAGAAGAAGGATGAGATTTATTATGAAGTTATTAAGCTTATTATCATATCTACAAAAGAGGCACATATTGAGAATGACACAAGAGCCTAGTAGGCATAATCCATTAGTTTGAATGGCACATCTCAATGGTATGATTGTGGACAGTGACATTGTATGCATTGTGCAACTTCTTATGGATAGGTGTACTTTTTGCATATTATGCTCAATGTTGCAAAATATTGGTGGATTAAAAGATACTAAAAATATAGATATAGAGAAAATGGTAGCAATATTTTTACATCTCGTTGGCTTTGACAAGGGAAACTGAGAAATCAAGTATGATTTTTGACGTTCAGGAGTGACAATAAGTAGACATTTTCGTAACGTATTGAGATTTGTGCATAAGATATGGAGAGTTATACTTAAAGTCTCTGAAGTTGTCCCTCATAATAGCACCGACGAAAGATGAGGGTGGTTTAAGGTAATAATATTCATTTGTGGAGTTTTATTTGGTACAAGATTTACTTTTAGTTGGTAATGAATAAATATGATTTTGCTAATTTTATAATGCTTGGGAACTGTACATGATACATATATTAAGGTACATGTACAAAATATTAAAAAAGTCCAACATCATTGTAACACTCCATACCTGATAATGGAATCAACATACCGAGTGTTACCATATTCTTAAATACCTAATACTTCGAACTACAACATTTTCTATTTAAAAGCTCATAGTAACATGCAATTACTATTTACTTTATAAAATTTTGAGAGAGTTTCCTCTATATATACTTAAAACCTCCTACAAGAAACTTCAATACACTTCTCATGCATGTTACTCAACTATCCACTTCCATGTCAAACTTCGTTACAAAATAAGTTACCTATCCTCCAATATATTTCAACACATCTAAACCATATTTCATACATAATTCACAATAAAATCTTGTAAGATCATTCACTTCTTTATGTGTATATTCCATAACCCATACATCCACCTGCAAATCTTTTGAGATCCTCTGTGTGACTCTTGTCTTGTAGTAGATCCACCACAGCTTTCTTCTAATTTTCTTTAAAACCTACGTGGGAAAAGAAAATCCACACGCTAAGCTATAGGCTTAGTGGTGTTCAAGCAATTCCATTTCTTATTCAATTCAATTCATTCAACCATAACATTCATAATATATAATATTTTTCACATATAAATATCTTCGTTTATTTCTAAGCATAAATAGGCATTTAAAATCAAGTTATGAAATACAAGCATGTATTTAATTTAATAATTCATATCTAATTACACAATGATGAATAAATTGTACAATTTAATTTACAATCAATTACTAAATTGTACAATTTAATTTACAATCAATTACTATTTTCATTTGAAGCTCCTTAATCATTATACTATAT
>JANZXR010338023.1:0-25246 GCA_027575705.1 Erythroxylum echinodendron | reverse complement strand
CAATACACTGTTGAACACTCCTAACCCGATCTAATTTACCAAAATACCCTTCCCATTGGTGAGGGGATGTGACACCTTCGACTTTGGCTATACCATCAATACACTATTGAACACTCCTAACCCGATCCAATTTACCAAAATACCCTTCCCATTGGTGAGGGGATGTGACACCTTCGACTTTGGCTATACCATCCTCATCCTAGCATAGGGGTGTCCTACGCTTCCTACTATAAAGTGCTTCATATAGTGGCAATACCGATACTTTTCTGAAAACTATTGTTATAAGAAAATTCTATCAAAGGCAAGCGTTGGTCCCAGCTCCTTTGGAACTCCATCACACATGCTCTCAGCATATCCTCTAGAGTCTGAATGGTCCTCTCCAAATGACCATCAGTCTGGGGGTGGAAGGCAATACTTTAGTTTAGTCCCCAAAGATTTCTGAAATTTTTGCCAAAATCAAGAGGAATATTTTTGATCCCTATCCGATATTATAGAAATTGGCACTCTGTGCAGCTTCACAATCTCATCTATATATAGCTTTTCCAACCTATCCAATGAGTAGGTTGTATGGATAGGCAAAAAATGAGCAGGCATCGTCAATCTATCCACTATAACCTAAATAGCATCGTGACCCTTCGATGTATGAGGTAGTCTAACTACAAAATCCATTATCACATGCTCCCACTTTTATTTCGGATAGGCAAAGACTATAACATACCCACTGGCTTCTAATGCTTAGCTTTTATCTGTTGATTGGGAAGGCATCTAGCCATAAATTCCACTATCTCTCTTTCAATCCCTGGCCACCAGTAGCTCTCTCTAAGAGTTTTAATACATCTTGGTGCTACCAGGATGCATAACATAAGTCGAACTGTGAGCTTCTTCCAAGATAGCTCGCCTAAAACCCCGGTTATTCGGCACACAAACTCTGTCTCTAAAGACTAACAACCTGTCTTCTCTCAGTCAGAACTACTCTTCAGATGGCAGTTTCTCCTGAATGACCTTTAACTCAGGATCGTCAGCCTATGATCTCCTGATCTCATCAAATAGTGTTAGTCGAACTTCGAACCATGCTAGCAATGTTTTGTCATTTTTCAGCCACTGACAGTCTAACCTTAAGGATTTTGTGTAACAGTTACTACTGAACAGGACTTATGACTCAGTGCATCGGCTACCACATTTTCTTTTCCTAAGTGATAGTTAATCGCTAAGTCATAATCCTTAATCAACTCCAAAAATCTCCTTTGTCTGAGGTTTAACGCCTTCTGTGTTATTAGGTACTTCAAACTTTTGTGGTCGGTGTATATATGGCAAGTCTCCCCATTAAGATAATGTCTCCATATCTTGAGTGCGAACACCACCTTTGCTAGCTCCAAATCATGTGTAGGATAATTTAGCTAGTGTTTCTTCAACTGCCTAGAAGCATATGCAATCACTCGCTCAGCCTGTATAAGCACACAGCTAAGTCCTTGGTGACTGGCACCACTGTACATCTCATACCCAACCCCTTGGGTAAGTGGAGCACGTCCTTAATGAAAGGGGTGCAAGTATTGAGAAACCATCAACAAATCTCTAATAATAACTAGCTTACCCCAGAAGGCTACGAACTTCTGTCACATTTTTATACTGTCCCCACTTAAGTATAGCATCCACTTTTTTTTGAGTCCATGAAAATACCTTCTCCTGATACCATATACCCAAGGAATCCTATCTCCTTCAGCTAAAATTAACACTTTGAAAACTTCGCCTACAACTATCTTTCATGAAGTATTTGCAATACAATCCAGAGATGTCTAACATGCTCTTCCACATCCTTAAAATAAATTAGAAGGTCATTAATGAAGACTATAACAAAATGATCTAAGTAAGGATGGAACACCCTGTTCAGAAGATCCATAAATGCTGCAGGTGCATTTGTCACTCCGAGCGACATCACCAAAAATTCATAATGTCTACGCCTCGTCCAGAAAGTAGTCTTGTGCACATCGCTTTCATCAATCTTCAACTGATGGTATCTAAACCTCAGATCTATCTTTGAGAATATTATAGATCCTATCAACTGATCAAATAATTCATCGACCTTGGGCAGTGGATATTTATCCTTGATGGTAACCATGTTTAACTGCTGATAATCAACACATAAACCGAGGGTCCATCCTTCTTCTTGACAGACAATACAGGTGCTCCTCACGATGAATGACTTGGTCTGATTAAGCCCTTGTCTAATAACTCTTGCAACTGAACCTTCAACTATTTCAATTCAGCTAGTGTCATATGATATGGTGGTAAAGATATTAGTGTTGTCTCCGGGACCAAGTCAACCATAAAATCAAACTCCTAATTAAGTGGCATTCGAGGTAAGTCCTCTAGAAAGATATCATGGAACTCACATACAATAGGAACTTCTCCAAGTTTGACTTTCTGTGCCGAAGTGTTAATCACATGTGCGAGGTATGCCTGGCATCCTTGATGAATCAACCTCTTAACCTTGACCACTGATATCAAACAAGTCAGGTGCCTCCATCGATCACCAACAAATTTAATCGGGACTCCATTATGAGTGTCAAACACCACCTCTTTCTTATAACAATCAACCCTGGCACTATGCCTTTCTAACCAGTCAATCCCTAATATCACTTTAAAATCTTAGAGATCGAGGGGAATAAGATTTGCCTCTAACACAACATCACCTATCTTTATCTCACGGGCCATATGTGCTTCATCACAAGCTAGTTGCTCTCCAAAAGGAGTGACTATAATGAGAGGGGGATCTAAAGGCTTCAAGGGATGACTAATGTCGTCAGAGAAGGTTACATTGACAAAGGACTAATGTCGATCAAAACTTCAGCTTCTCTACCGAGGACACACATAACACCTTATAACACTACGCATTAGTAGCTTATACTATTTACGAGTTTAGTAGTACTACACAAAATATGCATCATAATATAACAATACAACAACATAAAAATATTCATCATGAAAATACTTGTAATTGTTTCCAGATTGGCTCGAATTTCCTCCTCCATCATTGTATAAACTCGTGCTTGAGCTCGTAGAGAAGAATGCTGCTGACTTGCTGGAGGCATACTATTGCCCACACCTGTCCTCTGTATGGATCTAGAAGACTAAACACCTACCTTGATAGTCTTCCCTCGGTGTTTCACTGGTTTTACTGAGCTATCTCCCTCTCAAGTTGAAGTCCAAGCTAGTTGTAGACAATCTCTCCTCAAGTGCCCTGTCTCTCTACACCGAAAACACTTTCTCGACTCCATACAATTGTCTGACTTTACCTTTTTGCAGTTTCCACACTGTTCAGATCGAGATGGTTGAGCTCGATAAACAGAGTTGGTAGTAAGAGAGGGCTCTGAGTTCCTTGTCATGGTGATCGTAACTGACAGCTGATGATGCAGCACTTCTAGTACTACCTGGAGTTGAACTACTATGGCTCCTTTTGGGCTATTGGCTAGAGGGACCTCCTCCCTTCCTTTTTTGCTTCTTTTCCTCCCACTGTATCTTCCTGTTGATTTTCTCCATTTTTCTATTCCACCCCAACCTTCCATACAACCATCTGTTTCAATGAATCAAATCATCAGTTAAGTATATCCAACCAAAGAAGAGCATCTATGGTCCCAGCAGAAGTCTTCTGGGATCGTATATTTTACCATATACTTGCAATCTTCTCCCAGATAATCCTTGAACGTGGTAGTAGGGGTAACCCTCATCCTCTCCTGGATCGCCAAATTTAATCCAATTGCAAATAGAACACACAGATTCTCTTCATCTGCCATGTATTCTGGGAAATAGGTGACAAGCACTCTCAACTCCGTCTCAAACTTATCGACCGATCTATTCCCCTGTGTCAGTGCAAAGAAAGCAGCCTTCTTCTGATCTCTATCAAATCTGGTATAATATTGTCTATTGAATTCATTAATAAAATCCATCCAGGAAATCTGATTATGGTAGTGTGCCCAAACATTTTCCTACCGAACTCTAGCATCACTTTCTAGCAATCCGACAACTACCTTCAGCTTCATCTCGTCAGATAACCCCATATCGTGGAATGTCTCTGCGATCTATCTCATCCAAGTTTTGGCCTTAGTAACATCACCGTGTCCATCAAAGATACCACACCTGAGGTTCCTTACTTCCTCAATATACCTCGAGATTTCATGCATTAGGTGTTGCTCTGACGCAGGACTAAGTTCCACTACTGGCTGCTGAGGTGGCAGTACCTGTGGTGGCATTTATGGTGCTCCAGCCTCAAGCTGCTGCTGCGCAGTGTACTGTCCCCACCATATCATCACCTGTTGTAGAGCCTCTCTCGGAATCAATGGCAAACTCGGCTGTGCTACCTATGATGGTGGTTTAGTGTGAGGCTACTTATGAGCCAACGAGCTAGCAACTGCAAATTCTTTGACTACTTTAGAGTTGTATTACACTGGCTCGGGTCGCAAAAGTCCAGCCTTGCGACAACTTTCCCTTCCTTGTCTAACCATGCTATCACAGCAAAACAAAAGAAAAAAAGACATTATTTAATAAAAGAGGTCGGACTAAGCCTAGCTTATCTGACGTCCCTTACACCCCTAAAGAATGTCAACAAGTACTCTCACCGAGGTCAAATTCATCTGACTGTTAAGGACGTTAACTTAATGATCCAAGACTTAACTTCTCGACTAAAGACTGTCGACACCCATAAATCAACTTCTAATGTAACACCCTAGTCCCACCTGACACATGCACTAGTGCCAGACGGTCATGCGTGCACATGCTTGACAGAATTGGTGTGTTACCTATATCACCTTCACTTTATAACATGGCATCATAATTAAAATCACAAATCACACATTTGCTAACATCCAAATTTTCTCATTTTATATCATACCATTATATACATTATAGCTTTAAATTCAACATCATCCATAATTATAGAACATCGTCCTATGAGCATAAACAGCTCAGTCTACACATTATGCTACAAACATGCGGAATCCACAAAAGTTATTAACAAACCGTGTCCTCAATTCCCAGCTAACCGACCTTTGAGCCATATGTGATCATCAAAGTTGCACAAAATAATCTTTTATGGTCATCTCAGAAGCTAGTTCATCTCACTTTCGAACCTGAAATTATCAACAGTGCAATTTTGTTGAGCTCAGAAGAGTAACTATCCTCGGTGGTTGACTCATATAATAAAACACAATCAATCATAAACATATTATCACATAGTTCATATCAACTTGATTAACATTAAGTTCTATCACAAATGAATTATATTTCAGTCAAACAATTCAATCAGTCTATCACTTCATTACACTTGAATAAAACACAGTCATTGGTTTAATACTATGTATTCAAACATTAAACATTCTTATAGCTTTGCAAATCATTCAATGAATTCAAATTATATGTGAATACTATAAGATCATATGTGAATACTATATGTATAAGACTCACATTCATTTTTACGTTGTTATGATTGTGTGCTTTTTCAGTATCCCGTATCACAGGGTTTATTGATCACAGTGAACCTTAAGCTCTATATGTTTGAGCTTTAAGCTATTTTCAGTAACAGTCTCAATCAGTAGCATCACCAGTCACAACTGCCTTTATATTACATATATTGAAATGAAATGCATGCCACAAATTATTCAAATACAATCAATCACTTCCATTCATATTATCTCAATCAATACAATTATTGATAACATTCGGTCACTTTTAGTTGAGAATCATTTAGGCAGTCTCATTCACATATAAGAAGCAGTTCTAATAATATTCACAAGCGACAGATGCTTCGAACAAGTATCGTACAGAATTCAATATACAATCAGTACATATTCATCATATATCAAATTCAATTCGGTAATATCAGATCAAATTAAAGTGAGACCATCTTAGGTTACTCATAATTGCTCCCTTAAGCCTATTTCCTTGATGTTCTAGTAATATTAAGATGTGGTGTCGCTACTTGCTCTCCTATATACATTAACACAATTTCACATTACTATACTGCTTATGTAATTGAGAAAACATAGGTATAAATGTATCATTATCATGCATGTGTAATGAAAAGTTCTCAGGTATCTTTCTGTAACAAATTGAAGTACTCCAATAGTGCCAAAATTCACACACTCATTCAATATTCACACCCTCATTCACTACTCCAGCTTTTGCTGAAAGCATCCCATTTAGGTCAACTTTGCGTAATCAACAAGATCAAGAAAATGATATATTTTTGTAATACTTTCTTCTAGACAATTGTTCCTCTGTGTCGTAAGTTTCCAATGACACAAAAATCATTCAATTTGGTTAATTATTCAATGAGTTATACTCATGTTACCAGAGATTGTGTACATTTGAAATTTTGGCTAGAGCATGATTATGCATTCAAGTTATACATCCCATATCTCTCAATTCCAATATCTAAAAATTACAGACTTTATACCAACTTAAAGATAAAAGAATAAGCTACAACTTTGGGGAGGAAACCTTAGTCTAATTCTACCTACATTAATACAGCTTATTCAATAACAACAAGACCTGATTTTTGTCCTAAGTAGTGCTACAGCTTAAGCCAAGACTCAATGTCATGCTAATTTTGAAAGTCTTAGAGACAGAATTAAAATTCGACTTCTTCAAGAAAGTTGTATATATATGTCTCAAGTTTAATCTGAATCAAGAATCAACGCATTTGGAAATGATCAAGATATAATCAAAATATCGAAGCATGTTCAGTGAAAATTCTCTAGTTCTTAACATTCTAGCACATTTCCTCACTTACATCCTAGATCCATTAATCAAAGCTTTCCCAAATGAATTCAGATGGCTCTACATTTTTCTAGAGAGAAAGAACAATGTCATAAGAGTCTATTTTTCTAACTTTTATTTTATTCAATTCACATATCTAATGTATAAACCAACTCTTCTACTTCTTTTCAACCCCCAATTTAGTTCAGATCATCCATAATAGATCAAAATCCATATTTACAAATAATCATCCGAAACCATAAATCATTCACAAATATTTCATTCTATATATATGCTTTTTGCATTTCTTAATTTCCATCAACAACATCATTTCATCTTAAGTGTTTCATTTTAAGTCTTTTCTCTCAACTCTAATCCAACTCAAAGGCAAGATCAAATGCAAATATCAAAATAGGTCACTATCAAAATCTCTTAAAATTCATGATTACACAATCTTCACAATCAAAGTTCACATATGGTTTTTCCTGCAAAATTTCTGCATTTTTCTGCACTTCCATCTTCATTCCACTTCATCAAAACATATCATTTGGCCTATCTATATCACGACCTCACCCTATCCTCAATTCTTATCATCATTATGACTCTTAACAGAATCACGCATACACATTACAAACCAGTCATATATGTATTTCTCCAAAACAAAGCAGAGTATACATTTACCCTTTTTCAATAATTTTCTGCACTTTTTCATCATGTATTTTTAACATCACCGAAGCTACCCTTCATGCATGAGTTCTTTTCTAACACTAAAACATCATCAAATTCATTCTCATAGATCCAGAAAATTAAAAACACAACTTACTTGGTTTAGCTAATTTTCCAGCAATTCACACTTTAGTAAATGGCTAACCACTGAGATTTTAACAACAAGCAAACTCTCTCTCTATGGACTGACATTCCTATTTTGATGTAAGATTCAATAACCACTTTCACAAAATACCTCACAAGCTGTTTCGGTGGATGAATAAAGAACAAGGAAGAACAACTTTGCGTTGCATGCTTTTTGGTGGAGAACAACTATAGTATTTGTCTATATTAAAATCATACAACTTGTTTTCTTACTTTACTGCCACATTTCACCATTGCATGTGAGCCACTTGTCACTAACTAAGCAGTCCATGTTTTACACTATGATTGGTCCATTATTTCACCAATTTTCTTAGTCCAAAATACTCCAAATTCCAAAATATCCAAAGTTTCACCAAAAAATCCAAATAATATTAATACACTTAAAATTATTTTTTTAAGACAGTAAAATCTACAATTCACATTTATAAATCAATTTTATCCAGAAAATGTCAACAAATGGCTTATATGTAAACGCATTTCTATATTTACATTAAATCTCTACCGCAACTAATGAAATTTTAAGTCCACTCAAGAGCAATCTCAATAACAGTACAAAAGGTTCACACATAATGTCATTTACAATCCACAAGACAATCAAGAGTCAATTTACAAAATTATAAAGCATATCGACATAATTATGAGCCACTATACAACAAAATTACAAAACAGAGACTACCCACGTGCGGTAATGCCTTGAAAATGTCAAAAGACCCCACGATCCACATAGAGCTCCAAGCTTACCAAATTAACCTGCACGGATAGAAAGTGGAGGAGGTGAACAAATATGACATAGAAACATATAGACCTAGTCTATGACTCAACCTATACTGGTTAGGAACCACATAAGCCTAGCCTATTAATCACTTATCTAGTGAACATAGGTTCTAGTTATACTACACAAGAGCAGAAAAGCATCACATATAAAATCAAATCTCGTCAGGAAGCCAAATCTTAGAATAGACCAAAATAGTTATGTTTGTCACCACTAGTTGGCCAAACTAATGTGCACACCCATCGATTCCCAGTGTTGGCTCGACTTTCATCTATGGTAGGTCCAGAATATGGTCGATAAAAGCGTCATAACCCTAGGTGATAACCTCGTCAGTGACCAGACCTCTAGGGGTGCAACCACCTGCAAGTCCCATAGAAAAGAGTCAATAGGAGGAATCGACTTTTATGTACCAGTGTTAAGGGTATGGAGGTCACTTAATCTGTTGTACCTAGCACACAAGTGACCAATCGTTACCTCACTAATCACAAAAAAATATATACAAATTTTTAAAACTAAAATCAAGTAAACACCATGCCTTTATTTGTCGGTCCAACTAATAAAATGGAACCTCGCCATTGCTTTAAGCTAAAAGAGAACATATATATGCAGCATACATGACTCGGTTATGCATATGTAAGTTCCAAAGCATTATTTCATACAGTGAAGGTCATCTTTTGCACTCCAAGTGTAAAGTTATTCAAAAATGTAGTTTTAGAAAATAAAACATTGTCCTTTACACTTCAAGTGTAGGTTTGTTGAAAACAATATCATTCCTCAAAATACGTAATAAAAACATTAGTTTCACGCTAAGTGTAAAAAGTTATTAAAAACAATGACATTTATTAAATACATAAGTATACTAGCATCTATTTGAGATTCAATTCTAATATGTATTACTTAGGTTCAAAATTCACATACAAGTCATCATGCATGTCTTGGGATGTCCTAACCCCATTTAAGAGATATGTTTTCCCCAACTCACCTCAAAAGAAGGTGCACATTCCCTTGACTTCAACAATCCTTGGTACAAGCTCCTTGATCTACATCTCTCGAGCCTTTATACATACAATATGCAATTTATTTACTACTCAAACATGTATCTCATATTGACACCATCACATAAGTGTATAAAGCACAATATCACTATTTTTAAGCTATAGGATTCGACCATTACGCTTCTCACATGATTACTTCCTTTATTATTCGCATACACTTTCTTTTACATTGTTAAGGTATTTAATGCCTTTGATCCAATACTTACACATTTCAAAACATAATTAAGCACATTTTTATCCAAGCACATTAGATCATTACTCATCAATCTATGCAAAACTTCAAGTTTACTCAATGCAAACATAAAAAACTTCTCCAACGCACACCAATACAATCCTTAAATCCTAAGCAAGTTCACTTAGGCATTTTGTCAAACACCTAATGTGCATGAATTTCAAGTCATATTTTCAAAACTTTATCATAGCAATTCATGCTCCTATCTTGCTATACAGCAAGCACTTGCAAACAACAACACACCTCACCACTCCATTAAATCCAAATCACTTCATTTAAACCATCAATTTTAAAGGATATTCAAAATTGTACAAACTTTCACCAAAGAGAGGGTATCTCATTTTTAACTTAAAGAGACTTCGCCATGACTCATTTCATTCATCTAAACCATATTTCACGCATAATCAAGCATGGAGAACAACATATCTTAACACCAAACTCAAAATCATAATGTAGAGAGAGATGAGACAAAATTTACCTAAACTTTCCTTTAGTGATATCTTTAAATCCTTTGAGAATTTCTCAAATCAAAATGATAGATTTGAGTTCTTTGATCCCAAGTTAACTTAGAACCCCTGGGTTTAGGTTGGAGAATAAAAAAAAGTGGTGGAAATTGGGTGGTGGCCGAAAGTGTTCTTCTTCTCCTTTCTTTTAATTAAAACAAAGTGTTTTTAGTACTACTATCGCCTGTAACTAAATTCAAAAAGAAACCAACTTTTGTCAATACAAATTAATGTAGTAGTGGAAAGTGGGTATCGTTCCCATGAGGAATTTTAATGGTAAAGAGTTTACGAGTTCAAAACTAAAATAAAGTAAAAAGGGGGGTTTGGCTTTCATTTACGGCAATTTGGAAAAGAATGACAAAAGCAAAAATCAACTAAAGCAATTGGACCTGAAAATTTAATAGACAAACCTTGGTTTCAGGTCATCGATGTTATCACACAAATATGGGTCCTTGATATAAAATTCAGTTCATTAATAAACATTCACTAGGTGATGTTTTCTTTTAAGTGTAAATGAGTAGAAATATGTATTCTAAACATTCTTATCAATCAATAACCTAGATACGTCGTAATTTCGATTGAGTAATAGCTTTAAGAACTAAGAAACTAATGAACAAGATAACGCATGTACGACATGCTTTTAATCAAGATGAGTTTCTTCGTAGAATTTCCTACTTTAACGTAAAGAAGGTAATCCTAATTACTACTTGTGATTAACAAAACTAAACGTCATATTTTATTAATCTGGCTATTAAACGAATCAATTCCTAGTTACGCACCTAGAAATCAACCAATCCAATTATAAAAAGCAATTTGGAAGACCCTCAATGTTCTTCAACAAAATAAACTTTATTGGAACATCTCACACATAATAGATGATAACATGGTTTCCCTCAACCAAGAAAAAGGGATTTAGCTACTCGTAAAGAAACTGAAAATCAAAGAAATAACAAAACACAAAGTCTCCATCCATGATCTCTTATAAAAAAAGTATGAAAATTCTAGCCTAAAAAAAAGAAAATCCAGAAAGGAAACTTTTGCATAAAAAAATGAAAAATGCAGCAGCTCTCCACTATGAACAGTAATGCCCCTTCCTTTTTGTCTCCTTCGATTTCTTCCTTTTTCCATGATCTTTAACAGATCACATCTTCCATGTATTTAGGTTGCAAATCCCCATCAGTAAGGTAGCAATCTGATCTTCCAAGATTATTCTCAAGTGAATCAGATCTAAGCAAACCTTTGCTCGTCCTCAAGCAAACATGTCAGACCACTTAGCTCTATCAATTCGTTCTTTATAATATTAAGTGCACACAATCCGTCAACTTGGGCTAGCAAGACTTAGGTTGCAACATCCATCATAATCACTTTTCACTTATACAAATAAACAAAGTCAAAATAAGACATCTTTGTTCTAAAGGCAAGTATAAAACTAAAGTGAATTCTTCTCATGGATATCTCTCTTACACTCAAGTGTTTAAGGTCAAAGTGTTTCTCTGAAATCTCTCTCTAACAGATTGCACTACCATAGGATTGCAAATTGACCAGTTATAATTCATTCAAATTACATGAGTTCGTAGATCATAAGGACTTTATTATGGGTTGTAATGGGGCTAGGTACAAAGGTAAAGTAAAAATGGAAAAGGTTAATCACAAGCATTCACAAAGTACCAAGTAAAAGGGACATTTAAATTAAAATTATGAGATAAACACATGAATACAAAGGACTATAACTACTCATTACTAACTAATGCTACTATGCTTTATTCTGTTTCTTTTTCTTTTCTTTTTCTTTTTCCCTTTTCTTTTTTTAACTTGAAAAAAACTAAAAACAAGGGAAAACAATAAAACAAGAGAAATTACTAGAAGCATAATTTAATAAACATATGAGTAGAAGTACCTATAAAAATATCTCAGAATATAATACAAAATAAAAGTCTCAAATTACTCAATGCTTCATTCAATTTGTGATACAGTAAGGCTAATGGGAGTTTTGGGTTTTAATGTAAGGTGATTGATTGAAAAACAAGGATAAAGGCTAAAAAATGTTTGCAAAGGGAAAATAACTAGGTGAGTCATTTTTAAGCTAAAGGGTGTAAAAATAAAGAAGGCCTTAATGATTTCAATAAACCATGTAATCAAACAATTTCAATCCAGTTCAGTGCAAGTTCTGAAGGCAAACTTGATTAGAGGAGCATCACGCAATACAAAGAAATAGAATGACATAAAGATGATGTCATTAAATCTCAAATCTACTCACAGGTTTAATTCAAGAATTCACCTTAATGTTACAACTACCTCATCACTCAAATGTTAAAATTTTGAATAAGTTTACAAGATCAGTTATTGCAATCAATCAACATAATTCATTTTAGACTCACATAGCCCAAATTAGTTTCATGCACATCATTAATCTAATCTAAACTAATATGATAAAGCTTGATGGCTTAACATGCATAACAAACATGCAAAAATAATTGAAAAGAATCACACACAAAAACCAAAAACAAGGTCATACACATATAATCCAATTCCTTCCCCTACACCTAGAAGAACATTGTCCTCAATCTTAGGACATAAAATTAAAGAAGCAAAAATATAAAGGAAAAGAAAAAAGAAGGCTTCTCTGTTTGGAAATGTTGAAATCATGGTGTTGGTAGATGTGGAGGTTGGAATCCTTTATACTCCCAATAAGCCATCAAGTTGTGCTCTTTGTGTTCGAGTCGATTGAGGCGGTCCTCCAAATTGACTGGGGAGTGTTGGTGACTACTTGTTTCAGTTATGGAAACCCAACTTTATGCTGCTGATCTTGTAGTTGAAAGAGTAGTGGGGCTTGGATTTGTGAAAGTTATGTTGTCACAGTTAAGATCCACAATTCCGATCCTGTTCAAACAATCAAAATCCAAAGGTTCTATACCATAAGCCACATTCATGTCAGTATTATCAAGATCTAATAATTCCAAATTAATGGCCAACTGTGTAATATAGGAACTGAGAATCAAAGGCTTAGATTTCTTATGTAATACTGATTGAAATTGTGTTAAAAACCAGAAACCCAAATTAACAGGAATATACCTATCCATACACCGCAGAAAATAAAATTATACTTTAGACAATGTCACTGCAGCATCCTTACAACCTGAAAAATTGTATGCTAAAAGTCAATGTATGATTTTAAAAATAGGATTTCTAAAAAATGAACTCTTAGAAATACTAACATTATAAGGATTAGGATCAACAGATCACTGACTCCACAATTCTGATGCATTAAAGTCCTCATGATAGTTACATCTAGAATTGATAAACAACTCATTTTTAATTTCAATAGTAGATACAAATCCTATAGCCACATTAAATTCAGTCACTGATAAAGCAAATTCTTTCCCCATCAACCAAAATTCTACAATTCCTTCCGTAAACACATCGAATTTTTCATGAGAATTAAATTGAAATTTATTGTAGAATTCCCTTATCAATTCAATAAAAGCAAGAGAATCTATTCTAGCAAATACACTCTAGAAAATAAGACCCATCATTTGCGTAAAAGAATCAAGGACTTGCAATGCTTCAAGCTTATAGGAAAGAATACACTCATAAGGGTAAATTTTCCTCTGAGTAAGTTGTCAGAAATGCTCTGTATCTTCTGGAAGCCGAAAAGAGGTGAATCCACCACTTCATGTGCCCCATTGGCTGCAGTTTTCAACTTCTTTTGCTCTCCTTGATCTATTGTGGGTAGATGACCCTGGGGTTGCAACTAGGTTTGGTGGTGCTGTCTGCATGGGTACTGCCGTGGTTGAGGTGGTTCGTGGTGGAGATGAAAGGTCAACAAAAGAAGTGATTTGAGTAGCCAACCTTTGGGATTCACTTTTTCCTTCTTGGCATGGTTTCAATTTCTGTGAAAACGCAGACATGTAATTGCAAAAGAGAGACACAACACTAGCAAAATTGCAAGTTAGGGCTAGGTGGATTTCGGTGAATAATAAGGTAGAATATAGCGTAGTGTAGGGAGAGTGTAATTTAGTGTCCACTAGATGAGTATTGATGTGTGAAATCTACAATGAAAAATGATAGTGAGAACAGCTAAGTGAAAGAAGAAGAGGGAAAAGATAGTGGGAAAATTGGGGGGGCAGCGGGAAAGAAAGAAGATTTCGTTTCTCTTTTATTTATTTATTTATTTAAAGATAAAAGAATAAAATTACATAATTAAAAATGCTAAATTACTTAAAATTAAATTCCTAACTAACATGACATAAACCTAATAAAAATAAAAATGAAAACTGCTGAAAAATAAAAAGCATAAACAAACTTGAAAATTTTACGAGTTTTCCCGAATGTGTTTCTGTAAAGTCTTTAGCTGGAAATGTTTCTTTACTTACCTAATTAGAAATAAGTTGGGGATACTAATTCTATTTCTTTTACTCACTCAACCGAAAAGTTCTCATAATATGGCTTCAAGCAGTATCCATTAACTTTAAATAACTTAGAGGCATCTAAACTTTGAATTTCTACCGTATTATGAGAAAAAAATGTTAGTAACAATAAACGGCCCAAGACAACGAGATCGTAATTTCCCAAGAAATAACTTAAGCTTCGAATGATAAAGAAGAACTTTTTGTGTGACTGAAAATTGTTTCCTAGAAATCATTTTATCATGAAAAGCTTTAGTTTTTTCCTTATAGATTTTTGCATTTTCATATCAACTCGAAAGGCATGTCCCATTTCGGTGACTGAATAATCAGAGTTGTAGTGAGTCGTTCCTTGAGTTCATCAAATGCACTTTTGCATGGCTCATCGAAATCAAACTTCACGTCTTTTTAGAGTAATATATATATATATATATATATGAGTTGCGCAATTTTGGAGAAGTCCTTGATAAATCGCCGATAAAATCCTGCATAAACAATAAAAGAATGAACTTCCCACACAATTGCAGGGTAAGATAAAGATTGAATAACATCTATCTTATCCCTATCGACTTCAATTCCCTTAAAAGAGACAGTATGACCCAAAATTATGTCTTGATTGACCATGAAATGACATTTTTCATAATTTAAAACCAAATTAGTTTTAATGCAACGTTTAAGCACTTTTTCAAGGTTGAAAATGAATGCTTCAAAAGACTCTCTATAAACCGTGAAATCATCCATAAAAATTTACATGCAACTATCCACAAGATTAGAGAAAATACTTACCATACACCTTTGGAATGTTGCGGGTGCATTACATAATTCAAATGGCATTCTTTGGTAATCAAAGATGCCGAATGGACATGTAAAGGTTGTTTTCTCTTGATCCTTGGCTGCTACCAAAATCTGGTGGTATCTTAAATAGCCATCTAAACAACAATAGTTAGTTTTACCTGCTAGTCTATTAAGAATTTGATCAATAAATGGAAGCAGAAAATGATCTTTTCTAGTAACCGAATTAAGCTTCCTATAATCTATGTAGACTCTCCTACCATTTTGAACATGAGTTGGTATTAAATCACCATTGCTATTTTTAATCACAGTTATGCAGTTTTCTTTGGAACTACCTGGAACGGACTTACCCAATTGCTATCCAAAATTGGATAAATAATGATAGCATTAAGAACCTTCAAAATTTCTTTCTTCACCACTTCCATCATGGGTGGAATTAGAAGATGTTGGGGTTGCCTCAACTCCTTTGCTTCATCCTCCATCAAAATTTGGTGCATGTAAATAGTGGGACTAATACCCTTCAAATCAGTCACTATCTAACCGAAAGCTTCCTTATTCTCCTTTAACATGTGAATCAGCTGGCTTTCCAGCAAAACCATGAGTTGATTAGATATTATAACAGGTAACATGTCTTGCTTACCTAAAAGGATGTACTTCAAATGGCTAGGCAAACTCTTCAACTCCAACTGTGGTGGCTAAACCAATGACAGCAACAACTTATCATTACTTCTAGACATCTCCATGTATGGTAGTTGCTTGAACAATGGTTTGGTGTCCTCTGTTTTGCACACTAGCATCTCCATTTGATCATTGGGCAAAACCAATTATTGGCTGTCCTTCCACCATGATGTATTTTCCACTTCCAAAATTGTTTCAAGCTCAACTTTCTTTAAAATTGAATTTCCCTACACCCATTTGTCAATAAAATCTATAGAACCAATAGGTTGTCATCATCCAAAATTTTCATGGCATTGTATATATTGAACTTGATTAATTCACCATCGAATTCCATGGTCAAAGATCCATCATGAACATCAATTTTCATTCTAGTAGTTTTCAAGAATGGCCTTTCAAATAATATCAGGGTTGAAAAGGATGTATCATCAGTCCCTAACTGCAAAATGTAGAAATCAGCTAAAAAAAGCATATTCCCTACTTGAACCAAAATGTCCTCTAACACACCCTTTGGGTACGCATTTGAGCGATCCACTAACTGAATCACTACATGAGTTTCTTTAAAAGGTTTCACATTTAACAATTTATAAACATCATATGGCATGACATTTATGGACGCACCTAAATCTAACATAGCTTTTTTAATTCACAAATCAGCAATTTGACATAGGATAGTGAACATACCTGCGTCTTGACATTTTGGTGGAAGCTTTTTCTTTTGCAAAATAGCTTAAACATTCTCCCCCAATTGCAACTTCCCATCAAATTTTAATATCCTCGTTGAAGTACAAAGTTCCTTAAGGAATTTCCATGTCATGGAATCTATTTAATTGCATTAAGTAGAGGAATATTTACCTGAAATTTTTAGAAAGTCTCCCATATTTCCTTCTCTTGCTCTTCCTTCATTGCTTTGGCAAATCGGCTCAGAAAAGGGGATGAAACCACCATATTTTGTAGAGTTGATTGCTTTTTTTCTAGTTGAGCAGGTGCCTTTTGCACTTCTTCTTCTTCTATCTCTCTTCTGGAAATTTTCAGAATTGGTTCCTGTAATTCCTTACCATTCTACAATGTAATAGCCTCCAAACTTTGTTTAGGATTAATCTTCGGTTGTGTTGGAAATTTTCTAGAATTTCATGCTTCCAATATATTTATGTTATTTTCCATTTGGCTCATTTGTTTTTCAAGATTTCGGATACTTGCTTCAGTATTCTGTTGAAATGTTAAAGTGTTAGTGGCCAAAGATTGAACTATATCTTCCAAAGAGGGCTTACCTTTGGAATTGGGTGTTGTATTTTGATGTTGTCGAGGCGTATACGGTTGTCTATACTATTGGAAATTCATGGTTGCTTGCTACCCTTGATGATTTCCATAACACAAATTCAAGTGATCACGCCACCCCGGATTGTAGGTGTTGAAAAATGGGTCATACTTTATTTGATTCGGTCTAGCAAAACCTCCCACAGCATTTACATGTTTTGCATTTTCATCCTACAAAATCGGACATGCATTAGTGGAATGTCCTAACATTAAACATATTCCACATACCTTTGCTTCTTCTTTCTTCGTAACCGCAATATGTCGCACCAAATAAGTAAGCATCCAATCTTTTCTCTAATATGGTCACATTCACCTCGTTCATAGTTTTTGTTCCATGCCCAGTACGTATTCCGAATTGTTGGGTATTAGAAGCCATGTTCGTGATCAAGTCCCTTGTGGCTATCGATGTTTTGTCAACTAAGGCCACTGCTTGCAGCGTCAATCATAGTACCTATCTATGGAGAAGGACCTTCGTAGAAGTATGGAATCAATAGCTGGTCGGTTATTTGGTGGTATAGACAGCTAGCGTAAAGTTTTTTGAATCTTTCCTAACATTCATAGAGTATTTCTCTTGTATGTTGTCGAATTCCACATATTTCTTTCCGAATGTTAGCTGCTCTTGATGCTGGAAAATATTTCTCAAAGAAGAGCCTCTTCATTTCAGCCTATGTCTACACTTTTTCTCCATTTGAATAGTACAACCAATCTTGAGCATCATCCTTGAGAGGAAATGGGAAGGCTCTTAGCTTAATCTACTCTTTTTCACATTCGTCAGCTTCATTCCGATGCAAACCATGTTAAGTTCCTTTAAGTGTTTGCATGGATCTTCTCCTGTTAAATCCCTGAAAATAGGTAATAAATGAATCAGCCCAAATTTTAATTCAAAAGTATTGTTATCACTTAAATTTGGAAAGTTAATGCAGTAGGGCTGTTGAGTGTCTGTGGGCGCGGCTAGTTCACGAAGGGTTCAGTTTGCTACGATCCATTCCATTTTCTGTAATTGTTACTGCTATTTTGTCTATTTACGTAGCCTTTTGGCTATCTTCTTGATCTATGATCAAATAACAATTTTTTAATCTACTCGTGTAACATACATATACCATTGAGAAAGTCCTCGACAACGGCACCAAAATTTGGTACTATTATCACCTGAAACCAAATTTAAAAAGAAACCAACTTCCGTCAATACAAATTAACGTAGTAGTGGAAAGTGGGTATCGTTCCCATGAGAAATTTTAACAGTAAAGAGTTTACGAGTTCAAAACTAAAACAAAGTAAAAAGGGGTTTGGCTTTAATTCATGGCAATTTAGACAAGAATGAAAAAATTGAAAATCAACTAAAGTAATTGGATATGAAAATTTAATAGACAAACCTTAGTTTCAGGTCAACGATGTTATCACACTAATATGGATCCTTGATATAAAATTCAGTTCATCAATAAACATTCATCGGGTGATGTTTTCTCCTAAGTGTAAATGAGTAGAAACATGTATTCTAAGCATTCTTATCTATCAATAACCTAGATACGATCGTAACTTCAAATGAGAAATAGCTTTAAGAACTAAGAAACCAATGAACAAGATAACATATGTATGACATGCATTTAATCAAGATGAGTTTCTTCGTAGAATTTCCCTCTCTAACGTAAAGAAGGTAATCCTAATTGTCACGTGATTAACAAAACTAAACGTCATATTTTATTAATTTGACTATTAAATGAATCAATTCTTAGTTGTGCACCTAAAAATCAACCAATCCAATTATAAAAAGCAATTTGGAAGACACTCAATGTTCTTCAATAAAACAAACTTTATTGGAACATCTCACACATAATAGATGATAACATGGTTTCTCTCAACCAAGAAAAAGGGATTTAGCTACTTATAAACTAAAAATCAAAGAAATAACAAAACAAAAAGTCTCCATCCCTAGTCTCTTATAAAAAAGTACGAAAATTCTAGCCTAAAAATAAGAAAAACTAGAATCGAAACTTTTGCATAAAAAAATGAAAAATGCAGTAGCTCTACCCCGTGAACAGTAGCACCTTTTCTTCTTTATCTCCTTCGATTTCTTCCTTTTTGCATGATCTTCAGCAGATCACATCTGCCACATATTCAGGTTGGAAATCCCCATCAATAACGTAGCAATCTAACCTTCTAAGATTGTGAAAATCTCAAATGAATCAGATCTAATTTTGAAAACAGATTCTGCAGATGGTTTCCATCTTTGCACATGCCCGCGCTTAGTAAATTAATTTTCTGCCAATCTGGAATTTCGACGTATCTTTACTTTCCTTGCCTCTTTTTGATTTAATTTCATCTCACAAGTGTTGAAAATCATTTGAAAACAATTAAGAAACAAATCCATCAATTTGAATAATAATTTTAACACATGAGAGAGATTTATATACCAATTGAGTGTAAAATGACAAAACAGTTTTAATGATAAATGGTGAAATGTACGGCTACATAGGGAAGAAGGGTCTAGAATGTTGACTCTTCTTTGACCAAACATGGTGAAATTACCTTTTTTAACTTAGCTTATGTGAAATTACCATTATACCCTCCAAACTTATCCTAAATTTGCTATTAAGGCCTTATATACATCAACTTTTCTAATTAAGCTTCCTAAGTGTCCAATAAGTCTATAAATCATGTCTAATTACCTATAAGGCATTAAAACACATTTAAGTTGGCCATCATGGCCATATCCATGTAATAGACTTGGATTTACACACTTAGAAGCTTATATGTTAGAAATCTCTAAGATTTCGCATACCGTTGAACTCTAAATTCATATAAGGGCATATAACATTATATATCACTAGCATATATACCGAAAGGATTCAAAAACATTTTTGAACTCATACACAACCGTGTATATGTCAATATGCAATAGTATCTCTAAATACACACCAATACAAAAGGGCTAAAAAGGCTGGTGTTACAAGCTAGATTTCTCATTGTAAATGGTCCACTGAATACATAAAAGGAGTTAGAGTTTTATGCAATTTGTAAACGATTAAATGGGTGATGAATGTCATATTTGTTATCTATTCATCCATTGCTTAAATGTCAACTTTGAAAGTCAAGATGTGGTTTGTAATCACTTGGTATTCTGAAGAACAGATAAATTCTATACTTCATGGCTTTATTATGGAAAACGTAAGGAAGCAAGTTGTAATACAAGTGTTGGTACAAGTTATGATGATAGTAACAATAATGATGTAGAAGATTATGATATTATTGATGATAGTGATGATGGGATTAACTAGATGTTAGAGGATTATAGGAATTACATGGAATTTATGAATGAAACTGGTATGCCTAACATAATTGGTAGTATTATAGAAGATAATTTTAGGAAGTTATTGAAAATTGCTTAAGAAGAATTATATTTAGGGTGCTCAAATTTCTCACAGCTATCTTTTGTTTTCAAATTGTTGCATTTGAAGGTGTATAATAAATAGAGTAACAAGTCTTTTGATATGTTAATTAACTTGCTCAATGATGCATTACTTGTTGGACATAAATTTCCCAAATCTTACTAAGATGCAAAGAAATTATTAAGGGAGCTTAGATTAGAATATATATCAATAAATACTTGTAAATAAGAATGTGCACTATTTTGGAAGGACAGTAAAATCATGAGGAGTGTCCCATTTATGATACATCAAGGTGGCAGGTGGGTGATGGGAGAGGGAAAAAGATATTGAATAAAATCTTGAGATACTTTCCTATTAAACCATGATTATAAAGGCTTTTTATATCAACAAAAATAGCCATAGATAAGAGGTGGCATTAAGAGAAACGCATTGATGATAACATTATTCGTCATCCAGCAAACTCAATGGTATGGAAAGACTTTGATAGAAAGTTTCCATGGTTTGTATAGGATTGTTGTAATGTTCGATTTCACTTAGCCTCAGATGGATTTAATCCTTTCACTAATATGATTACTTTTTATATCATGTAGTCGGTAATTCTAGTTCCATATGATTAACTCTATGGAAGCGTATGAAGAAGCCTTTTATGCTATTGTCTTTAGTTATTCTATAACCTACTGCTCCTGGTAAGGATATCGATGTATACATACAACCATTAATTGAAGGCATAAATGATATATGGGAGGTTAGATTACAAACTTTGATGTTTTTCAAGGTGAAATAATTATAATGCATGTCATTGTGTTTATGGACTATAAATGATTTCCCAACTTATACGAATATGCCTAGGTGGAGCGCTAAGGGTATATGGCTGTACTACATATAACCTTCCATATAACCTTCAGACTTATTCAATGAGGTTATGAAACAAAATGTGTTAGAAGGAATATCATCATTACTTAGAACATAGGCATAGATGGTGAAGAAGCAAATTGTTTAATGGAAAAATAGAATTGGGTGAAGCTCCTTTTCAGTTTTTTGATTATGATGTGGTTTACCAGCTATCACATTTGGGTGACATTATGCCTAGCAAACACCCAAGTAACAGAAATTAGTTAGACTTTGAATAAAAAAACATATTTTTTAGTTTGCCATATTGGAAGGAATTGCTTTTGAGATATAATCTTGATGTGATGCATATTGAAAAAAATATTTGTGAGAATATTTTAGGAACTGTGATGGGAATTAATGGGAAATCAAAAGACACAAATAAGGGTAGACTTGAATTAGAAGACATGAATATAAGAAATGGTTAATTACTAAAAAACCCAAAATTTCGTCAATTTTTCAATTATATCCCTAACTGTAAAAAGTGGCAATAAAATGCCTAAACTTTCAATTCTTGTCAATTCTATCCTGAACTTCAAAAAGTAGCAATAAAATGCTCAAACTTTCAATTTTTTCAATTCTAGCCCGAACTTAGCGTTTCCGTTAAGTTTATTAATATGACTTGTCACATGTTTCAGAAACCTTAACTATTAATACACGCCAATCAAAATTAACACATCAAATGAACATTAATGAAACGACATCATTTAAACACATAATTAAAAGGATGTCATTGTTTAAAAATGATGTAAATCATATTACAAGCCCCAACAACCTTACACTTTGATTTCAATTTTTTCCTTCATTTTTAGTTTGATTTCTTTACACCTTCACCTTTCAATTTTCAAATTACACAGCCCCTATGCCCTCATACTAAGGACATTAGCAGAACAAACTAAAAACAAATAGTTTACTGGTGGAGTACACTAAGAGTAGTTTAAGAAATCAAAAACATAAACAGAAAACAAAAGGCTGAGGGCATCGAGAGAACAACTAGATAACATCAGGCTTGAATTGAAAAAATTGAAAGTTTGAGCATTTTATTGTCACTTTTTGAATTTTAGGCTAGAATTGAAAAACATTGAAAGTTTGAGCATTTTATTGTCACTTTTTGAATTTTAGGCTAGAATTGAAAAACATTGAAAGTTTGAGCATTTTATTGCTACTTTTAAAGGTTCTGGCTATAATTGAAAATTTAACGAAAATTTGGGCTTTTTTATAATTAAACCTATAAGAAAAGACTTGCATTTGAAAAGTAGAGATGATTGGCTATATATTTTTCCCCCTGCTTATTACAACATGTCAAAAAGGAAGAAGCTATCTTTTTGTCAATTTCTTAAATCATTCAAGTTTTCTAATAGGTATAGATCTAATACAGGTCGTTGAATGAATGTTAAAGGGGGAAAGTATCAAATTGAAAAATCATGATTGTCATGTGCTTCTCCAATGATTACTTCCTGTTGGAATACATAGGTGTTTTTTGAAGGATATGTCTATAACTTTGTGTCAATTAGGTGAGCTTTTAAAGAAATTATGTTGTAAGACACTTAAAGTTGAAGAGCTTGACAAAATGGAAAAAGACATATCTTTAATTCTATGTAATCTTAAACAAGTATTCCCGCCATTGTTTTTTGATGTTATGGTAATTTGGCAATTTACTTACTATGTAAAGCAAAACTTTATAGACCGGTTTAATTTTGATGGATGATCAGGATTAAAAGGTAATTTATATTAACTTTTACTTTTTTAAAAGTTATTTGTTATTAAGAATTGCTAATATTTTATATTTTGTTTAGGTTTTTATGCTCTCTTAAGCATTATGTATGTAATAAAGCTCAACCTTAAGGGTCTATTACAAAGGCTTATATAGCGAATGATTGCTTAACATTTTGTTTGATGTACTTAAATGACTTCGAGACAAGATTTAATAGATCATAATGTAACTTTGATTTTGATCAAGATGGTGGCTTGGCTTGTCAATTTTCTCCTAAAAAGTAAGGCCCTTTGGTGCTGTAAAATTTATAGAGTTAACTAAGGACGAATTCGAAATTGCTCATTGGTATATTTTGAACAATTGTGAGGAAGTTGATATATATATATATATATATATATATATGGAGTATATATATTACTTTTTAAAAAGTTAATACACAAAACGATTGTTAATGTTGAAGAAAGACATAAGCTTAAGTTCCTATGATGGTTTAGGAATTGAGTAACTTGTATATTGACGGAATATTATGAACTTATGACAATTTGTATGTCAGATTAACTTATAATATCATTTTGTCATATAGATCATATAGTTATATATAATCGAAACATGCAAGAGGCCACAACATCATTATATTCGTTGACATGTGATGTAACAGCCCAGACCACAAACTTGCAGATATTGTCCACTTTGGGCCTCGGCCTCTCGGGCCTCGCACCTGCATGGTTTTGTTTTTCCAACGTGTAAGCCTTTTTAGGGCATTACTCCCGCAGCACTTCCTAGGAGGTCACCCATCCTGATACTGCTCTTGCCCTAGCACACTTAACTTCGAAGTTTTGATGGGATCCTGTGCATTGGGGCATAGAAAACGCGTCTACAAGGGAGAGGTTTCCACATTCTTATAAGACATGCTTCGTTCTCCTCTCCAACTGATATGGGATACCCCTAAGTATATCAGTTGTAACATCTCATTACCTATGTTGATGCTAGATTAGCAAAAATGAGCGATTACTAAGAAATTAGAAAATCCATTTTATGCTCATACTCTTGAATAATGATTTTTTGCACATGAAAATAATTGTACATGCATTTATAGACATTCCTAGTATAATTAATTTATAATTGAATTACGAATATGATTTTGTTGAAAATTGATTTAGAGAGTGTATTTAGTGATTTAGAATTTTTATAGAATTTTAGGAAAAGTTTAGAAATTTTGGGTATTTTTGGACTAGGAAAAACACCAAGTGGTAAGACCATTGATGGATAACAGTAGAATTAAGAGTCAAATGGCAATGAAAATTTTTATGAATGACTTCGAGATTTAATAACTTATGTCATTGAAATTTAGAGACAATTGGAGTAGAAATTGGAGTTGAATGGCTTAGTTTAATAAAAGAACTAGTTTGAACCTATAGGATTATGACATATGGCAAATGACCAAGTCTTAGATCACTATTCTTTTAATTTTAAAGTCCCTCTTAGTTTTTTCTTTCACGATGTCACTCTTGCTTCCACTTTGTGACTCTCTCTTCTTCATTTCTTTCTAATTTTCGTGGCTTGTCGGCCACCTGAAAATTTTTCCATTTAACTAAAGCAAGATAGCTTATGGAATAAATGCATGAGAGGAAATTGAGGTCATTTTCGGAATATAGCTTAAAAAGCAAGGGTAAAGTGGACTTTTGGGAGAGGTATGGTGGACTTGTCTTATTGGCAAAATAGCAGCGTGAATGAGGCAAGAAAACAAAAGGAAGAAGAGAGTTTTCGGCTGTGAGTGAAAAGAAGATCGTTGAGAGCTAAGTTGAATTTTCGGTAAAGCTTAAAGAGAGAACATCCGAGTGCATACAAGAGAGGAAAAAGAAAGAAGGAGAAAGGAGCTTTCTGTGGAG
>JANZXR010338014.1:0-25256 GCA_027575705.1 Erythroxylum echinodendron | reverse complement strand
ATTATATAAGAGATTAAATAAATTTATTTAATTAAAAATAATTTATCTTTAAATTTTATCTAATATGTAATTATTATTAGTGATAAAAATATAACTATATTAACATTAACAACTAAACAAGTTTTTGGTTTCATTTAAAAGAAAAACAGAAACAAAAAGCGAAAAACGAATAAAAAACTATAACGGAAAAAGAGAATTAGAACCAAACGGCCCCTAAATGAATGATTAATTATAAGACTAAATTAACGTCCAATTATAAGGCTAAATCTGTACACATTGATTGACAAACATAAATTTTATATATTTTTATTTCGTTTATTTTCTTTTTATATTATTCAGTTTGCGGGACAAATATGGATAATAAATGCATAATATATAGAGACTATGAAGACATGGCTTTTTCTTAACCAAGACACAAGCATGAACTACAACTTAGTCCATGAAAATTTCCGTGTCATGTGATATAAAGGGTGAGAGGTGATATGAGTGTCCGAGGATGTTGACGTGCGCCGGCTGCTCACCTTTCAAACTATTCTCTCCACTTTCACCAAAACATGCAGTTCTGCAGGTTCTGTTTCATCTCCAATTGTCTATTCTTTTAACCCTATTTTCTACATCGACTTGTACATGGTGACCTCATCGACACAATATTCAAACTTCAAAAGCCCTTCTCTTTCCCTTCCCTATACATTTCCCTTTTCTAAAGTCCACTCAATTCTCGTCTTTAAAGCTTGAACGGACGGATGATGAGAGACAAGAGAGTTAAGATAATGTTTTTTTTGGCATATGCACAGAGCAAGCTGTGTGCTTCTTGTTAAGGAAAACCCATCATGTTACTGACACTAGACATTGTGTGGGGAACATGCAATACGTCAGGGGTATTGGGAAACACAAACAGAGAGACCAAAATACCACTCTTGAATCATTGGACAACGCTCTCCTTTGGGGTACTTCACGTCAATGTTAGTACAGTCAAATTCAAAGTCCTTTCGCTGTTTATGTCACAACTTGATCTACGATCATTCAGCATTAGTTGTTCGATGTCTCTTTTACATGTAATTATTTACAATACTATTTGTAGATAATTGGTTTCTCCTTTCCATGCCCATACAGCTTGATCCATACTCCACAGTATGATAACAATTACGTCTATGTTATTTATCATTACACAATTGCATTTATCTTTAATCTAAGGAAAAGCACAGCTGCAATGCTATTACAATTACGTTCCTATTTAGTTCGTTTTTATTAAAACGAGTTCTTACATAATTTCTTATACAAAAATTTCCAAGTCTGCTGTCTAATTATTTGTTATTCCAATCAAAGATTTGTGGAGTACAGGATGGATATGTGGATCTGATCTCATGCCTAGTGAATTATAATTTCTCAAATATCAAAATGTTTAAAAGAGCTTTTAGTAAAAAATTCGGCATATTATGAGACGTGTCCATTCCAAGTATAGTTTGCTGTTTAACATGATTCCTAAACACTAACCCTTGGTTGTTGGGAACCAAGCATGGGAAGTTGTAAACTACATGGATTGTGGCTTATGCTTTCCAGGAGATGGAGATATAATGCCTAGAAAAAGGCCGTCGTCTGATAATTGAAAAGAAAAGAGATTAAATGAATGAGCTTTCGAGCCTTCATGAAGAGTCAAAATGGGTTACCTTAATTTCCCAGAGAAAAGTCATCTCAAATCATCTGCAGTTATCTTTCTTAGGAACCATGTAACAAGTAATTATGATGTCCCAACAAATCCATCTTTAACAATGTTACAGTTAACCTACTTAACAAGGACCAAACCACCAAAACTAATTGACACTTCGAGACTAAAACTCATCATGATTAATTAGGTCCAGCTCTTGATTACTCATGATTGGTTAAATGGACGAACACTTAAAAGAGGTAAGACCAAAATTCAGCTCAGCATGAAAAAATACATATTTTTTCAGGCAACACATCTTCTGCATATTTTGCCCTTGAACGGAACAAAACAAGAACAGTCAAAAGGTCTCCTACCCAAGATAATATGTCCGAGCATGCAATTGATAATACATTTGGAGACATCATACAACGCAAGCATGAATGTATTG
The DNA here is from genome assembly GCA_027575705.1 of Erythroxylum echinodendron. NCBI lineage: Eukaryota > Viridiplantae > Streptophyta > Magnoliopsida > Malpighiales > Erythroxylaceae > Erythroxylum > Erythroxylum echinodendron. The sequence continues at coordinate 23,163 of JANZXR010338014.1, read as the reverse complement.
GCATATGGTATAAAACACTATATGAAGCCTAAACTAACTCATGTAGCCAAGTCGAAGCTCCAAATCCAATACCTTCTCCTTGGGATCATTACATCCCATTTCCAATTCCAGGTTAATGACCCCGCCCTTTTTCGAAACGTTAAAGGCATGTCTTTTTGTGAACCCCCTTTTTAGTTCTTCAATCTCAGCAAGAGCTCTGATGCTCTTCCCTGTTAAATCTTCTTTTTGGGGACTTGAAATGTCAACTTGAGAACATTCAAGGGCTAATCTTTTCTCCTGGTAGGATGGTGATGCGAAGGAATTAGTCAGAGGTTGAGATAACAAGCGCTTATCAGGGCAATGGCACGGCAAGAACTTAGTGGAACGAGATGCAAGTAACTTTGAAGAGGAAAAAGTAGGGTTGAGGTTAGATTTGGCACTAGGGTTTGGACATTGATCAAAAACCCAAGAAGGGAGCTGCCTCAACCTTGCTCTATCCCTTCTATGAACATTCATATGACCCCCAAGAGCTTGAGCAGAGTTGAAAGCTCTCTTACAAAAGCTGCATACGTAGTTCCTTTGAGGCCATGACAACTCAGTTGACTGATCTCCTTGGAGCGTCAAGTTGTCACACTCCCATTCTCTTTGGTCCTCCACCTTTTCAGGGCTCATCAGAGTGCAGCTAGTCCTCTTCATTGCTATACTTGTATTTGCAAGCTCCAACCTAATAAGATCACGTACAAGAACAAGAAGAAATATATGCATTTATGTGTAGAGAAGGAATGACATTATAGTTACTTAAAATCTTAAAAACTCGTGGTTGGCAATTACAAGGTAAGGGTAGCTGATAGTGAAGATGGTTGAACTCAAAGACCCTCGAGACAGAAACTGAAAACGTCGTCGATAAAGGGTACTCACCTGCGGTTGTCTGGTGCTCTAGATTTTGATGTTACCTGAGCAGTATAATGTGGAAACTTAGTCTGCCAGTTTTGTTCCTTTTTGCTAATTGTAGGGGGAGATGTAGTCGCCATTTGTTGTTTGCATACGACGAAGTAACTTTTTTTATTGGTGACAGAAGGGGACTAAGGTTTTCAGAGAAGAAAAGAGGACTAAGGTTGTGTCAACCAGAATGCATTTTATGGTGGTGTGCCTTGTTTCTGACAGGATCTAAATCTTGGTTAAGCGAGAAAATAATAGGCCCTCACCCCAATCCATCTCCCTCTTTGTCAAAGAAAAATAGGAAAAAATTGAAACACAAAATTCCCAGCAATATATGTGGACTAGATGGTTTGAGAATGAATTCGACGTTGTGCTCTTATTAATCGATAATTAACAAAAGGAAATTAGTTAAGAAAATGAATAATCTTAGATAAAATCAAGAAAAAAAAATGTAAACTTGGTACTTTCGTAGGATTACTCGAAAAACTTTTTTACGAAAGAAGCAACATGGGCAGGTTGGTCGTGGGTCCATCTCCTCAGACTTGGCAGGAAACTCTCGACGTCTGTCCCATTAGACAAGAGTGCGAGGTGGGATGATGACTCACTTAGCTTTCACAAATGTTTGATTTGAAAGCACGGCCTTTAAGGTCTAAGAACATTCACGTTCACTTTGCTGTTTAATTATTCATCACAAGCTTACTTGGAAATGGAGAGCCAATTAATTAAAAGAAATGTCTTCTTTTGGGTCATGTTGGAAATAAGGTTTTATGTTGTGAATTGCAACAAATCCATTGTAATTATAGATTATTGTGATAATTATAAATGATGCAGGAATGATCATAAGAAATAACCATAATAATTATGAAGTGTAATTGTAATTATTCATTGTGGTTATAAATTACTGCGTTAATTATAAACAAAATATGAAGGTAAACATAAACTTCATCGGAACATATTATGATAATAGTCGCAATATATTAGAAAGTGCAAGTACGGATACGATCTTCTTTTACACTTATTTATATTGTAAATATAGTCAAAGAAGCAAGTTCTCACTCTAAAATCTTACATAAATCCATTTAGAATCAATTGGACTACAACAGATAAGCTTATTGGCGACGAAATCAAACGTCATTAAATATTAAAATATCATCGCAAATATTAATTTGAGACGAAAAATAATGGTCGCTCTAATGTTTGCTGAATTCCAGTAACAAAACAATATCTGCGACGTTTTTTTAAAATCATCGTAAAAAGATTTTGGATACACAATAATTTCGTCGGTAAAACATATAACCAACGAGAACAAAGAACGTCATATATAGGATTTTGTGACTTATATATTTCGTAGATAAAAGTTTTTATATACTAATAAACCGTAGTGGTAGGTAACTATTTTTAGTGATGATTTTTTTATAGCATAATAGTTTTAGCTACTAATTGTTTATTATAGGTAAATGTTTTAGAGATGTTTTTGTAAGCATAGGCAACAACATTTTGTGATGATTTTTTTGATAGCTAATGCTTTTTAGTGACGATCCTGTTTTTGTAGAAGAATAATTTTAGGTACTAATTTCTTATTGTAGGTAAATGTTTTTAGAGACGCTCTTGTAAACGTAGGTAATAATATTTTGAGATGATTTTGTTTTGGTAGCTAATATTTTTTATTGACAAAAATTTTATTTTAAATTAAAATTTTATTATAATTGTTAAAAACATATTTATTTTAATTTATTATAATTTTTAAGACAGTTTGAAATATAAATTAGTTACTTTACAATTAATGTTGGTGACATATTTTTTAAATAATAATAAATTGAAATAAAATAAACATTAAAAATGGAATGTATTTTATATAAAAAAATTACAGGTCATATACAAACTAAGACTCCTCATCGTCGTCACTACTACTAACATAGTTTGAGTCTAGTAATTGTTTGACCATATTTTTAAGCTTGTTCACTTCTTTTATATTACGATGTAACTTCTCTTCATTACATTGTAACTTAGTCTTCAGTGTCTGACTCTCTTCTTGAAATGTCGTGACATATGCTGGTCGTGATAAAGATGCACCAATAGGCTTACGGTCATACCTAAGAGCTTTGATATAGCCCGATCTTGTACCAAAGACATTGTTTCAAACATCATTAACATTAGGCTGATTCCCCTCAGACAATGATGTCTACAACAACTTTTACATTTTGTCCTATAATTTAAAATACAAAAGCGAGTTAACTAAAAATTATTACTTAGTATTGCTCAGAAAAATAAACTCTAATATTTATTTGTTTGTACTTACATAATTACTTTGTGCCTCTTTAGACGTCCAGCCTTGACCTTCCTTGTAGTATGTGATCCTATCACACTCTTGTCTCTGGAGTTATGTTTAACTCTATTATATGAATTTAAAAAATTAGAAGATAATATAATTTATTGTATTAAGAAATAGAATAATAAGTTGAAAACTTTACACTTATAAATTCTTATCGGACTACAACAAATGATTTGGAGTTGGTATTATAAGGAGTCTTCATTTTTGCTCTGTTCACCTTGACTTTCTCATAGTTTTCCTAAATTAAGAGAAGTAGTCATGAAATGTATAAACAAAATTAATGGAAGAAAATATGAAGAGAAAAAAACAAATCTAAACCTTCGTTCAGACCCAATAATCCACGTTTCACTCTAATTTTCTAGAGTCACTCGTTCTGGAACATGTCTCATTGTCTTTTCAACGGAAGGGAAAGACTTGTAATATTTATGAAGTCTATATCGATGATTCTTCACCCTTTGTTTCAACAGTAAACTAACACAGCTTGAAACCTTATACTTGTTGATATCAATGATATTGAGCTTCATTTGTAAAGAACACGTACAAGTTAAGTTACTATTTTTGTTAAATAAAATCATAATATATGTAATCAAATGAATTGAAATATTACCGAAGCTTTGTCCAAAGCACTTTCGAGCAAGTTATCTTCCTTCAACTGCCTGACATGCTGAAGGCAAGAAAATTCATTCCTCATAATGACACCTAACTCATTGGACAATTTTGCAGATTGAATCTTATCTAGAGGGTAACGTAGCATGGGGTCAATGGTCATAGATAACTTGCTGTTCATTGCAACATTCATTCTTTACAACTCAACTCCTTTTGTGATACCTCTACCTTGTTTTCTAATGCCAATATTGTAACCTAAAAATAAAAAAGGATAATAAGAAAAACACACTAATCAGGTAATGAGTAATTTCAGCATTAATGTAAACATGTTTGGTTAACAATATCAAACCTGAAGATCTCTTATGATTAGCAGATGATGTTAGAAAAGGTTGTTGCTGACTGTCTTCATTCGATGATGCAGTTGTTGGTTGATGGGGTCGGATTAAGTTGGTTGTTGTACGAGAGGAACTTCTTCAGTCATTACCACCATTTTTTCCTTGTTTCTACCAAGTACCATTATATTGAGTTTATGTAAAACGAAATATGAACATAATGTATAATCTTAACTCAAACATCAATTTTCACATGAATATAAGGAGATCAGTAGTTAAATACTAAACATTCGGCATAACATTCCGCAAAAACTTAAGTAAAACATTAAAAATATGCATCTAGTCATCGTAAATTAACATAAGTAAAACATCAACAACATAAGACAATTATGATCATAACATTTCAAACAATACAAACAATTTATTTACATTCGATCATCATGATCAAAATTTTGAAAATTATCATCATTAAGTACGTTATCGTTGGATTCTTAATCATTAATATATTCGAGCAAAGTATCATTATTGTCATTTAAGTCATCCTGAGTATAGTCTTCTTCTATTTGTAAGTTAAGATGGGTCTAGACTTCATCTAGTTCAACTATGTTGGGCTCGACATCTCTCCTATGGAATGATGATATATCTACATCTTCTACTGTAATGCCTTTGTTATTGAAATCCAATCCAATATCTTGATAGATGTAATCTACATCCTCATCTAAATGACCAATATCTCTTTCACAAGAATCAAAGACATTTCATTGTTGAAACTTTTGAACAACCTTCCAATTGCTACCCAATATAGTATTGTTGACATAGAAAATTTCTTTGACTTGACTTGCAAGGACAAAAAGATCATTATCATACCATGTCTTACTAACATTTATGCTAGTAATATGCCTGTTCACTTTCATGTTAGTTAGCTCAAACCATTTGCATTTAAGTAGAACAACCTTCTTATCCTTGATGTAGTGCAACTTTATTATTTTAAAGATGACTCATAGAAATTAATGATTTCGTCGTCATGATATCATTCAATGACAACCTAACTATTTTCACTTCTAACTTGACTATCTCAATCTTGTATGTGAAATCTCACCCTATTAACAATGCAACTTATGTATTTCATCCCACAAATATGAGGCCCACATGCCAAACTATATAATGCTATTGCCGCTTCTTGCATGTCATATTCATATAACCGTATCATCTGTATGACAAATTGAAAATAAATATAAGGATGAGACATATTCTCATATTTTCATAATAAATAATCAATATGAAACTTACACGATTTCTAAACCATGATACAAAATTTTGCCTATGTCTTTCTTCAACATCAATAATCCCTTTGCTGCGAATTGTGTCTTTGTGATCTCTATTTAAAAAAGACAAAAACAACAAAATCTCAAAGTGAATGAAGAAAATTTTATATGATTGTTTGAATGAAAAGGAATATACGTATACCATGTATGAATCGACTTTCTCGCAATTATTCAAAATATACTAATGGACGATTTCAAATTTTTCTTTAGTTAACTCCACATATTTACCCACACCAAGTGGCCTAACTTTCTGGGAAAAGAATAGGCATCCTACCATTGTTATGAAAATCAAAGTTATGTTCTTGTCTATTAAATCTTGTCTCCACATCAGTTAAGTACATTGAACAATAAGTTAAGCATTCATTTGCTATATAAGCCTCTATAATAGACCCCTCTGGTTGAGCTCTATTACGTACTTAATGCTTAAGACAACATAAAAACCTAAACATAAACAGTTATAAAGTTAGGAATTTTTACAAACAAATAACATAGAAAAAAATTGTTGAATTTAGTATGAATGACCTTTCAATTAGAAATATCTATTGAAATTGAACCAGTCTATAAAGTTTTGCTTCATATGGTAAGTGAATTACCAAATGAACCATAACATGAAAAAATAATGGGGGGAATAATAGTTCAAGCTTATATAGATCAATGCTATGTCTTTTTTCATTTTATCAAGCTCTTCAAGTTTAAGTATCTTGCAATATAATTGCTTAAAAAACTCTCCCAATTGACCTAAAGTAACATACACATCCTTCGACAAACACCCACATATCCCAACCAAAAGTAGTTATTGCAACAGTATATGATAATCATTGCCTTTTCAACCTTGACACTTTTCCTCCTTTAACATTCACATAATGACCTATATTTGATGCATACCGATTAGGAAATTTGACAAGTTGGAGGAACTGACAGAATGATTGTTTCTCACTTTTTGACATGTTGTACAAGTAGATGGAATAGCATATGAGCCATCATGTCTTCTTTTCAAATGCAAATCTTTTCTAATATTCATATCTTCCAAGTCTAGTCTAGCCTTAATTATGTCTTTGGATTTTCCATCAATTCCCATGACAGTCCTTAAAATGGACTCACAAATGTTTTTCTCAATATGCATGATATCAAGATTGTGCCTTAATAGTAATTCCTTCGAATATGGCAAGTTGAAAAATATGTTTTTTTGTCCAATTCAATTCGAGATCATTTCTCTTATGCTTTCTATTACCTAGGTGTTTGTCAGGTGTAATGTCACCTAAATGTGACAGATAGTAAACAATATCATCACCGAACAACTGCATCAAAGCTTCTCCTAACTCTACCGTGCCATTAAATTGTTTACTTCTTCGCTATCTATGCCTATGTTCTAAATAACGATGATGACCTGTATAACATATTTTACTTCATATCCTTTTTGAATATGTTTAATGGTTACACACATAATAAGCCATTCACCCTTTAATGATCTACCCAGAAAAATTCCCGTAAGCTGGGAATCCATTTATAGTCCACAAAATAGCAGCATGCATTATAAATGTTTTGCCTTCAATAATATCAAAAGTTTGTAATCTAAATTCCCATAGATCGATTAAGTCATCAATTAATGGTTGTATGTATACAACGATGTGCTTACTAGGAGCAGTAGGTCCTGGAATAAGCAAAGACAACAATATAAATGGCTCTTTCATACACTTCTATGGAGGTAAATTATATGGGACTAGAATCACCATCTACATGCTATGTGAATTACTCATATTACTGAAAGGATTAAGTCTATCTGAGGCCAATCCAAGTTGAACATTACAACAATCTTGTCCAAACCATAGAAACTTTCTATCAATCAGTTTCCATGCCATTGAGTCTATTGGATGATGCATAATGTTATCATCAATGTGTTTCTCTTTATGCCACCTCATATTTATAACTACTTTTGTTGACATAAAAAGTCTTTGTAATCATGGTTTAATAGGAAAGCATAAAACGATTTTATTCGGTACCTTTTTCCCTCTCCCATCATCCAGCTGCCTCCTTGATGTACCACAAATAGGACACTCTTAAAGATCTTTACTTTCCTTCCAAAAAAGAAGACAGTCATACTTACAAGCATGAATTATAATATATCCCAATCTAAGTCCCTTAACAGTTTCTTTGCATCATAGTAAGACAACTTGTGTCTAATAAGTAATGTATCATTCAGAAAGTCAATTAACAAGTCAAAGGACTTATTACCCGATTTATTATAAACCTTCAAATGCAACAACTTCATGACAAATGATAGTTGTGAGAAATTATAACACCCCGTATGTAATTGTTCTTGAGCAATTTTCAATAAATTCTTAAAATTATCTTCTGTATTCCTACTAATTATGTTAGGCATTCTTGTTTCATTTATAGTCTCTATATAATTCTAACAATCATCTAATATCTCGTTAATCCCATCATCACCATCATCATTCATATCACAATCATCAACATCATTATTGTAAGTGTCATCATAACATGTACCACCACTTCTACTACAACTTGCTTCCTTATGTTCACCATGATAAAGCCATGGAGTATAGAACTTGGCTATACCTCGGATCAGCAAGTGATTATATATCACTTCTTGACTATGGAAGTCCATATTTAAGCAATCGATGCATGGACAATGAATACTACATTCATCACCCTTTTGATCTTTTACAAATTGCATAAAACTTTTAAATCCTTCTACGTATTCAGTTGACCATTTTTGATGACACATCCAACTCTTATCCATTTAGCTATACAATAAAAGAAGATAACTGAGTTATTACATAAATGTTTCGTTTAATATTATTTTAAAAAACCTATGTCATTAAGGTACGCGACGTTGTTTGCTATCCACTCAACAACGTTGTTTCAGTTCATATCCACCATTTATGTAAACATTAGACAATAAAATGAAGTGACAACCGATATATAAAATAATTAATTAACAAGCTAATTAGTAAGATGATTACTACTTATTCATAATAACAATAATGGTTACTACTAATTCACATTAACAATAGTTGCTTTCATTAAACATGTGGTGGGTAGGGAGAATATACCTGAAGATGCCACACAAATTCTGTAGTTTTGGCTCCAATCAAACAGAGGAACATAGAATGTGTAAATAAACCCCACACAATCACCAACTAAATACAAAATTTCTTCTTTATGGTACTATAAAAGCATATTTTAAGCATAACAAAGTATGTTGAACGATTTGATAAAGTATTTTAAAAGTGAAGAGATGTCTCACACACCAAACAATCATTTTAACCTATAGATGTATACATTCAAGAAGAATATTTTCATAGATGAAAACATTCAAGAAGTGAGCATTCACTTTAATTATTTATAGTAATTGAACTCATAATAATAGAATTTGCATAATTTAACTCATCTTTGTTGAATCTCTTATGTTTAAGTATTTTTAGACAAAAGTTTAAGTAAACAAAAGTGTTAACCTAATTCCAAAAAATGAACAATGAAAAAGTTTAAGTAAACAATTCAAGTGATAACTCTTTATAAACTCTTATAATAGTTACAAAGGCATAATGCCCCAACGCTCTCTGTATTGAAAATCTTTTTGTGAAATGAGTTACTTAAAGGTATTTGAAGTCTTGATAAACAAGAATACAAATTGTTAGTAGGTAGTTAACGTCTTAAATCTCTAAGTTCACTAGTAAATAAAAGAAACATGTTATAATTCATTTATGATTGAATATATAATAAATGAATTATACGAGTAATTTTAGTGAATATTATATGTATGAATATTATTTTCTAAATTAATGAATTCTTTATAATTCTTTATTGTTTCAATTCAATAAAGTCACAAACTTGTTTTTAATTCAAATATTGAAAGTTGTAGCATATAACATATAATTTCATAAAGTGTTATTATAAATATAATAAATGAAAAATTCAAATAACAATGACATTGCACATTACTTTGATTATATATTACACAAACAAATGAAAAATTGTAAAGTAAATTGTTCATGACATTATTAAACAAAAGAGACATTGTATATTAAAATGCTCACGACATTGCATGTTAAGATGCCACATTACCTAACATGACTGACAATACAACAATCAATTTAATTTAAACAATCTGTGCATTAAAAGAAATGTAGTTGTTATAATTTTCGAGGAAAAAAATAATGGTAATCCATAATAAAACTGTCATCAAACACTTAGTATGCATCAAAATTCTTCCCTAACTAATAACAAAATCGCAATCTTTTTCCATTATTCACCAATATTAACACAGAACAACAAACAATGACTCATTAACAACCAAAATAAATGCAACCAACTCAATCCACAATAACAAAATCGACAAACATAAAACCATTTAACAACAAATATTGAAGCAGAAAAATGCCCAAGAGCAGAGCATGGATGACCTACCTCTACGGATGGTTAAATGGAGATGATGTAAAAAGATAATCGAAACAATCGATGGAAGAACAAATGAAGATGATGAACGAAAAAGATGAAAGAAGAAAATGATTGAGAATTAAGGAATAAGATGAAAACGAAAAGGGAGGGAAGGCTTCGATTTTGTCACCAAATTGGAACAAAAATGACGTCATTTAATTTTTCTCATCCTATACATTTGGCGACAAATCTACATTTCGTCGCGAAATGTTAAACGATTGCTATGAAAATAAAATAGCTTCGCAAATTATACAACATTTTCCTACCAAATTGATAAGTCATCGCCAATACTAAACTTTTTACCTTTTTTCGACGATCAAAACTATTGTTGCCTATCACTCCAATTTCGCTACCAATTATACACAATGTTGCCAAAACCCAAGCATTTTCCTTACATTCTTGATTTTCTTAATTGATTAACATATATGAGTTTTTCCTATTACCAATAACAAAATGAAAATTTTATCTTTTACACTTACATATGGAGTTGTTCTTGATTTGCTTAATTTTTAGGAATTACTAATCTTTATTTTTAATTTGGTGGATAAATAAAATAAAATGGGAAATTTTAAAAAATTTCTATATACTTTTTGTTATTAATTGAATTAATAAGGATTGCAAACAATATTTCATTTAAACTAAATTCATCACTAACATGACAATATATACCTTTTAGCCCTTAATCTACCATTAACCTTATTATTTGTATAAAAAGATACATTTAATTTAAATACCTGATGGTTTTTGTGACAAAGTAATTTTAGTTGCAGAAGACTATTTCCGCGACTAACCACGATACTTAGTCACAAATGGAAGACAATTTGCTACCAAATTTCCACATCGTCGCCTAAAACCGAAGCAAGCTCTTTACTTTCTTAATTTTCTTAATTGATTAATATATATGAGGTATTCCTAATACATCATACAAAATGTTAAATTAATCTTCTCACTTATATATGCAATTGTTCTTCATTTGCTTAATTTTTGGGAATGACTAATCTTTAATTTTAATTTGTTAGAAATAGTTTTCTAATTATATCAAAAGGTCTTATTAAATTATTATAATTTATTTTTTATAAATTAAAATAATTAAAATGTATAATTTTTTAAATACATTTTTAAAATTATAATAATTAAAATGTATAATTTTTTGAAAATTGTAAGCCAATTATAATTTATTTAATGGTCAACAAATTAATTTGCAAATAGTTTTCAATTGAATAATTTAATTTTTAATTCAAATTATGTTTTATTTGGAATAGGAAAATAAATTTATTAAAAACTATATAAGAACTCGCAGGCTTTGGCGATGAATCATGTAGTAGTCGCTACATCTGACATTTATTGACCAAATACAATAGATTGTAGCAAATTAATTAATACTATTTCCAAACAACTAGAGTAAACAATAAATAGCATCGTGTACCTAACCAAGAAAAATGACGTCGTTTTGTATTAGGTTTTCAATGACAATCATAATAAAAGGTTACTCCATTCTTGTTCAAGTCGTCAACATTTCTCAAAATCCTCTCTTCTGTTTGGGTTTTGTATTGTGTCATCACCATCGAAGAACCATTATTAACTGAATTGGTATTATTCTTTTGTTCTATTTTCATCAACGAAGTTGTGCGACGTTTAACTTATACCTTTAGGTGTTTATTGTGAGTTCTTAATTATGCATTTAATGTATAAGTTGTGTTTATAGTTGTGTTTCAAACATGATTTACTGTCTATTTTTGTTATTTGTATATGGGTTGGCTTCTTCCTAACGGCCTTTAATGCTTCCCTCATCAAAGCTTCGTAACTATTTGATGAAAAGTCTTCAAGAGTATTTTACTTTAATTCATTTCCATTAATAGTAATATAGCCCAATATAGATAGTATTATATTTCTGTACATCATCAACATAGTCATGCCTATTCGACTTTAAATTCTAAATTTTGCATGTGATACAAACTACACAATAGATTTTTGAAATTTTAGTAAGGGTAACTTTAATATCATTAGGCACATTGAAGATGTATAAGTGCTAAACTAGACTACTTTCACTTATCATCGAAATTGGGATTGAACATATCATCATTTTATTTTAAATCGACATTTGTTGAATATACCTCTTAACATTATTAATCAAGGAATGTCAACATGACGACTAGTTCTTGATGGCCCTAATTCATTCTGTTGGGAGGAATGTGGTAAAGTTGTTCCTACTGAAAAATAAACAATGCAAAAAAAATCTCCACTTTATACGCTAATCATCGCTTGCCTCCCATGACCGATCTTCTGCTTTAAGGTGTTTAGTATCATCATAACAATGTCACTTTCCTCATTATGTACATCTTATTTCCTTTTATGAAGATATTATATATATTCACATTTGATGGTATATACTACATCTTGTTTTAAGCTTCCTTGAATCTTGAAGATTGCATATATGCCCATAGAGGTAGGAGCGATGTCACAACAGTTTGTAAAGGATTAGGAAAATCAATTTTGTTAGATATATGTTAAATATATCTACTTTATTTTATTTTGGAATATTTTTAAATTGGCATATTTTTTATCTTCTTGCTCTCAAACATTAGTTGGATAATATTTTAGAAGTCTACCTTGAATAGATGAGTATTTGATATTGGTTATTAAAGTGAATTCTATTTTGACCAAAAAAGGAATTACATGTATGATGAAGACATATTGTGCTGATAAACTAAGGGCCTGATGGTAAATTTCTTAATGAATCAAAAGGTTTATGGAAAAGATACGAAGGTTGTGTGGGTTTAAAAACAAAAGATGAGATATATGCATTAACTGTATGTATCTTGGATTTTTGACAAATAGCTTAAGGGTATTGCAAGAATTTTGCTTGAGTATTAAGTTGCTTTTGGAAGATACAATGGTGGTGTGTTAAGTAACTGAAAAACAAACCCACAGAAATTGGTGGTTGTGTGTGAGTGCATTCGGTGGAGCGTGGGTTTTGCTTTTCTTGTGGAGAACCTACGATTGGATCTTATGAGTTGTGGTAGTGTGCAGAGTGTGTGTGTTGTGTGCTGTGGGTAAATAACAGTTCATCAGTCGAGTCTATCTTCAAGGGGGAATAGGCGTAAGATGTTAGAGAATTAATTGATGGGCTGTGATTGGAGTTAAGCGTAAAAAATAAACTTGTGGCTGATTTGTGAGGGGGCTGTGCATGAGTGACTAAGTGCAACGCGTGTTCAGCTGTTAAGTTTTATTTTGGTATTGGAAGATGGAGTAGATTATAATATCATTGGCAACAAATCACGTGAAGTTTTTCCAGACTTGCCAAATTTCAAGAGCACAGCTTGCTTAGCATTTTAGTTGCAATTAATCAAAATAGGTAACAAAGTCACTCTTCCATGCTAAGTTTTTATTATGTTACCAGTGCAAATATTTTTTGAACGAGCTAACCAGAAGTTTCTGTTGTAGAATGATACTAAACCAACGAGTAGAAAGTGATAGACATGTCGCGGAATCGTTAATATTCCAAGACATTTTATGAAACGTCGTGGAATATTTATGAATTTGCGAGCTTTTAAAATATCACGGAATGCAATAAAAAATGTCGCAGAATGCTATTTATTTGTTTTTTAATTCGAAAATAAATTTAATTTAATAATTTTCCAATGTAATAAATTTTTAAAATTTATTTATTTAATAAATATTCAATACTATTTAATATTAAATTTTATTTATTTTATTTCATTAATTTTAATAATTTTAATTTATTTAATATTGAATTTTATAAATGCAGATAATTTACTATATTAATTGCAATTTCCAAACATGTCATCATACATTAATTGATATAAAAAATTTGTCTTAATTTAATAAAATATCAATATGAGTACATATATCTAATCTAAACGAATATTATGTGTAGAACATAAAAGTTCCAAAATCTTTTTTTATTGTTTAAATTCAATTCTTTGTTGCTTGACTTCAGTAGTGAATCGTTCTTGCATTTGTTCAACTTTTTTAGTCAATTCATTGACTTGAGATTGTAACTCTTGATTAACCTTCTTTGACTCCTCTAGTTCATCTCGAAGTCTCTTTCAACCGAAGTCTTCCCTTGTGGTCGAGGTCCAACTCCCATGCTAATAACATAATCAGATCTTGTGCCTAAGACTTTATCGCACACTTCATCCACTGTCATTGGATGACCTTGTTCTATTGAATCTGCCAATTCCTTACACATTAGTTCTTGAAAAATAAAGAATTAATTAGATACTAAAATTCATAAATACAAAAAAAAATTGTATTTGAACTATATACTTACCCATTTTTCTCTGCGTTCTATAGTTGTCCATTGACTTTTACTTTCATCATAATGAGTGTGATACTATAGTTTTATCCGGTCACACTCTTCTCCATCTTTGTCACTCCATTATACTAAAAAATATTATTCGTAATATTTATTGCTGTACCGCTACAAATTAAGGCCTTGGAGTAAGAGTTTGGTTGACATTTGACTTGACTCCTAGCCAATTTGGCTTTTTGACATTTTTTTGAACAATAAACGTAACAAAATCTATTATAACATCTATAAATATAATTCATAAATACAAAAATATAATCAGTTGTCAAAAAAGTTGTAAAAATAATTTTTGTGATCAAATTAACTAACCTTTGTAGCCGATTGGTCCCAATATTCGCATAAATCCATCTACTCCGCCACTGTGACATTTTACGGGTTAACATCCTTTCCGTGCTTGGTATAATGCTTTTTTAAATGAAATCTTTGATCTTTAGACCTTAAAGAAAGAAATTTCTTGATAGCAGCAAGTACTTCGGTGTCTGTCCTCATTCCTTTGACTTCTAACTTTTGCTGTAAAAATTTTTAAATTGTGTCAGAACGCAACAGGCATATGGAAAATACATACAAATTAGATAGTTTTATAATACTTACATCTAACTTATCAAATGCAATGTCTAACTCCTCATTAGTTATTTTTTTCCATTTTGTTCTTACAGGAAATAAAGTTCGGGATACCCCACCAATCTCACTCGATAATTTGGCAGAATGTATATAGTTGGTTGGTCATCCTTCAGTGGGGGAGATCTCTATTTCCAATCTCTTACCTATCGGCTTATTAATCTTTTCCAATCCGTGTCCTTTTAAGACACCCCTTGTCTTTTTTGGATCAGTCTTGGATCCTAAAATATAGCAACGAATATTTTACAATAACATATATAACATACTCTTAATTGGTTAGATAAACAAAATTATTAAACTTGAATATTTAACCAATGTGATGTGAAAAATCATACCTGTAGTGGTTACAAAGGTAGCACTAATACTGTGAAAGGGGCTTGTGTTATTTACTAGTGGCTGATTAGAAGGTAGAGGCATCTCTTGACAAATTGATGGAGGCATCTCTTAAGAACTTGATGGAGAACTAATATTGCGTCACATTGACAAAATTTGTAGATACTTATCTCTAGGAAGAGTAATAGGAATAGATGTGACATCTCTTGGTGTTGGAGTAGGCTCACAAGGTGATGTGTGTGATATTCTGGCCATGTACAAGCAGATGGCTCATTAGCTACACCAAGAAGTTGACAGTATCGCGACTGTAGTTGTGTCAGCACTAAGCTGCTTGGTGTAGCCTTATTCTTCTCCTTGCGTAGACCAGGTCCCATATCAATCACCTGCATTCAATTCGACATTAGATTTCAATGATACTATTAATTGATTAAGTAATATTCATCAAACCACATCTTAACAATCCAATATCTGAACATCTTGACAACTAATTTGAACAATCAAAACTCAATATCAAAGATTGACTATTACAACTAATCTAAAAAAGTTAAAGATCAATAGTCTTTAACGATGGCTTGGAGCATACAATAACCGTAATAGCATTCAGACATCGAGACATTAGAAATGATAAAACTTTCAGACCCTGACTGGAAACTAATGGATTCAAACATCATCAAGTTAGAGTTGAGAATTCAACCTAAACAAATTATTCCAAACTGACCCAAGCACAAAAAATTAAACCAAGTGGAACTGAAATGAATAGGTCAAACCATGTTTGACCTAATTTGAACTGGTGTTCAAAGTTGTTTAACAATGCAAGTTCAACCATTAAAACCGATGAGATATAACATAAGCACACTCACTCTCGACCACACTGCAAGATTTGCCTAAATAATGGTTATTTAATGCTAGTGTTACTAAGTAAATCTAAACACCCTTGCCAAGTGCAGCTTAAAGAGCCAAAGCTATTTATGATGTAGATAATCATTGTTAACTCTATGTTCACCATCAGCTTTTGATGACTAAATACAATCTCAATGACAAAACCTATGCTCTACAATTGTTATAATATGAGTACATAAGATTGGAAATGAACTACAATAGTTTCTATTTAAAACTTTTATTTTGGCCTAATTTCAAGATTCCTAAAGTACCTAAAGAAGTCTATTCGGGTTAGGGGAGCATTTGTAAGTTTAAGCTAAACTACATATTCTGATGATCATCAAAATAAAGACTTTTGTATGGATCACAAGGGACTAAAAAGGAATGAAAATTTTTATCCAACATAACTTTAGACAGTTAATTCTTATAATCAGTCCATTTCTCTTTATATGCAAATATCTTTCTGTTGACTAGCTAAGAATGCACAACTAAAAATTTTAAAGCTAGACTTCAATGTAACTTGAGAGAATTGATGAAACATCTTCGTGGCAGTATCTATACGTAGATTCATATCCTATGTGAATCTTTGATCTTTAGTCAAACTCTAAAGTATCCATTATTTGCTATATATTGATCCTACAACTCTGGTTCTTCAAAATAAGGACAAAGATGCCTTAATTGCTTACACCAGAGCATGGTAATGGATGGTGATAAAAAAACATGTTGTTTTCATAAAGTTAATGAGATCTCTTCTCTACCTATGATTAGACACTTTTAGCATAGAAAAATATGTCCCTTTTGTCATTCAACCAAAGAGATTTGCTACGAGTTTTGTGATCACGTAAGGGTTTGTCATTCAGCCATAGAGAATAAAGAAACAAACGATAAAAACTAGGTGTGTGGGGGTGTTGAGATTTACATTATTTTTCTACCCATATAAATGAAGTTACAACAGTTAAAGGTTGACTTCAATAATTCCTTTGATTCTTTGAACTAGAGCGCTTTATATCAATACAATGTAAGCTTTAAGTTTTCCAACTAGATTCTTGGGATATGAATACAATAATTCTTTAATACTCTAACCTATAGTATTTTGGTAAACGGGATACCAACTCCTCTAATTAAAAGTGTAAAGGGTATAAGGTAAGTTGAACTTCTTTCCCTTATCTTTTTGCTTTAACGATGGAAGTCCTTTATTAACTAATTAAGCACTGTATATGCCTTGTGAATGCTTTATAGTATCACAAAAAATGCAAAAGATTAGGAATTTATAGACTTGTATTTGCATGTGACTTAATCCTCTTCTTAGGGTTGATGATCATTCACTAAAAACCATTATTAATGCTATAGAGATGTTTAGGAAGATATATGTCCTAAGTATGAATAAGCAAAACAAAAAAAGGTTTATTTATTTCAACTTCTACATTAAATATAGGATTAGTTCTCTTTAATCTTTGGTTTTCAAAAGAAACAATTACCTTTTACTTACTTGAGAATTACTATCTGCTACAAAAGTCCTCCATTAAGTTTTTTGTTTTTTTCTTTGATCACTAAGGTCAAGAGAAGGGTTGATAATTGTTATAATTAGTCACTTCAATTTACAAGAAGGCTCTAACTTATCAATGTTTCATGATAAACATTTATCTTTGTAGTCTATAATCATTTGATGATTTTTCTTGAGTGCTCAGGGGTAGATAAGATAGGGATTGATTCTTGGTTAAATGTTGAAGAATAAGAATTCAAGTCAAGTTAGAGAATTATAAGATATGCCTTGCATTCTTGGTTCATAGAGAAATTTCAAAAGATAATTATGTGATGGGTTAGTAATGATGCCAAGTGGAGAATATAAGAAGTCTATAAAAGGCTTAATTTGATTGATTGTTTCTCTAGAAAACATTTGGCATAAATAGTCACTGTACAGAATCATTCTTCAACGTAAATCTTCCTAATTTTAAAAACTAATAATTACCTAAAACTACAGAGATCGGGTAGAAATAACTTCTAATAACAAAAATCTTAATAGCCAAAGTCTAGTTTCTATCAGTGTATTAACTTGGAAATAATCATGTGAATTATTAATAGGAATTACAAACTACTTGGAACATTAAATAGTTGGAGCCATGACATATGCGCTGGGTTAAGTTTGCTGATTTTTTTAACTTCTTCTGATTTAATAGAGCTTTCATTGGGAAGCATTTAGAATATTTTATTGTAGAAATTGATTTTTTTATTATACTTTTAAGTTCATTTTCTCCTATTAAAGAATCAAAAGCATCAAAACCATCTCCCTATAACTCATTTAACTTTTCTATTAGTGGTCTCATATACACGTCTATGTCTCTACCCACTGCTTTCGGACCTGGAATAACTAGTGATAGCATAAAAAATGACTCATCCATATACATCCAAAGGGGTAAATTGTATGGTAAGAGAACAACAGGCCACACGCTATATGAAAGTGATAAATTGCCATGTGGATTGAATCCATCTGTTGCTGAGGCTAGTCTAACATTACGTGGTTCTCTGGCAAACTCAGGATAAATCTCATCAAAGCTCTTCCAAGTTTCTCCATTAGAAGGATGAACCATTGTATTACTGTCACCTTTAGGCCTATCATTATGCCACGTCATTTGTTTAGCAATCTTACTTGACGTGAATAATCGTTGTAATTAGGGGGTTATGGGAAAGTACCGCAAAACTTTATGAGATATCTTCTTACCCATGCCATCATTAATTCTCCATCTTGATGTTCCACACCGAGGAAAACTTTCCAAGTCCCCATACTCTTTCCAAAACAGGGAACAATCATACTTGCGTACATGTATCGAGACGTAACCCAAACCAGGCTCCTTAGAAATTGATTTGCTTTATAATAGGACTTCGACAAAGATTTACAATTAGGTAATACATCGCTCAGCAGAGCAAGTAACATATCAAATCACTTATTGATCCACTTGTTGTATCCTTTTAGGTGAAGCAACTTTATTAAAAATGACAACTTTGAAAAGTTTGTACATCTGGGGTATAACTCTTCAGTTGCTTTACTCAACAATTCATGAAAAGCACCTATAATAGAATCTCCGACGTCTATTGGAGGACTGCTTCCATTTTGATCAATTGAACAATCATTTAAGAAAGTAACCACATCAAGAAGCAATTCTTGCATGCCATCATCCTCCTCATCATCATCACCTTCATTAATATCATTGCCCGTCCCATCAATGTCCACATTTGCATCGTCAAGCCTTTCTTCACTAGAGATAAATCTATATTCTGACAGTTCACCATGTAAAACCCAGCAGGCGTATGATTGGTCTATGCCAAATTGCATTAAATGGTCAAAAATACTCATATGAGATCTCATATAACAATTCTTGCAACGTGTATAAGGGTATGAAATTTCACAATCTTTGCCCTTTTTTACAGCCACAAAATTCATAAACATTCTCACTCCATCAATGTTTTCACGGGAAACACTAATATTGTTCATCCAACTCTTATCCATAGTTGTCCAACTATCTCCTCCTCACTGTTGAAAATAGTATCTGTCATAAAGATATTGTTCAGTATAGTAACCACCAACTTCACAAACTAAACAATTGATATGGTGTATCATTGTATTTCAACCTATGACAAATGATTTGGTGTATTTTTTAACTTCCTTCTTGACTTATATATTTTAAGCCTATATTACTGAAACTTTAAAAGCTTGGGTATCTTGTAAGAAATTAAAAATGATGGTTCATCTAAGCCTGCACTCCTTTTACCTTTCATTCGACTCTTAGGATCCACTAAGAGTTGCATAGCACATCTAAGTGGGGCAATGAATAGGGAGGAATACAAGCAGTTAGACTAATCATAGAATATGCTTTTAGATGTTCTACATATTTGGGATAGAGGTAATGGTAACCAAATTTAAGATTGAGATGTTTAAAGAGGATAATTTTTCATTATAATAACTTTAGATAATGACAATTATTATTGTTTGAAAGCAACAATAATAATTGAAAGTAAGAAGTCACTAATTAATTTATGACTCTTCAAATTAGGAGTTAGTTTTCATATATCCGCCATAAGAGAATGGTTATATTGTTATAAACCAAACTTACGAGATTTATGTATAATTATGATGATTATCCTCTAAAGGTTGTTGATATTGTAACTATAAACTTAGAGATGTATGATGTTACAATTCATATTCTTCTGGATGCATGATATATGGAAGGTTTCAAAAAGAATTTGTTATCTATCTTTAGTACAACTATAAAGATTCGCAACAATATTTTAAAGATAATTTAAGGCATGCTTGTACTTACAAGGGGATAAATAATAAGTGCAAAATTGTACAATTTAAATAGAGAATCATTACTAGAAGTAGAAGCATTAGTTACCACATCTATAATCCAAGTAAAATATTTTCAATGTTATGTCATAACAAATTTGGTGTTAAGGATCATAATCTCGTATTTCGATAGTACATTGATATGTAAAACATAGATAAATGAGTAAACAGAATACACCAACGTTGTTAAAAATTCCTAATAGAAAAGAGTAAAAAGAAAGAAGAGTATTCACCTCTAAGATATTAGCAGATGTTATGCCAAAATCTATCAATTGAGCCTTAAAAAGATTAAACTTCTCAGGTGCGAGCTTGATCAGTATCCTGTATAAAAAGCAGCAATTGAACTTGTTAAAATGATACTACTAATAAGGGTTATGGTTCTTTCAAAAAAATGGATCAAATTCATTAATCATGTTAAGCATTAAAATAGAAGGATTATAATCTTGTATGATCTTGATGTAATCAATATAGCACTGGGATAACAAAATTATGGTATAGCTTCTTAGTTTTGCATAAGGATATGGATATGATATAAAATGACAAGTCTATTTATTCTCAAATAAATTGGTTGACTAACTATTGATTTTATGTATGAGTACAAATCTTCAAATGGCTCTCCATCATATCTTGATAAGATAAGATTCTTGATTTGGAAGTATGAAAAGAATTATTCAAAAGAAATGATTTCTTATAGTGTGTTACCAAATATAATGATTTATCAATATAAACAAGAAATATTGTGAAGCTTGAGTCCTTAGTAAGTGTAAAGAATGAATAATATGGATTGAATTTCTTATATCCAATATATTTAATAATAAAAACCAAAATTAAAACTAATTATGTGAGGCTTATTTCAATCTATAGGTTGACTAATATAATTTGCAAACATGATGCTCCTCTTTATTTTACCAATTCTAGTGGTAAACATATATGTCTTCTTTACGTAGGTTACCACATAGAAAAGAACTATTGACATCAATTTGATAAAGTGGCCACCTTTGAATGGAAACCACAGTAAGAAGACAACATATTACAATTAGTTTTGTTACGTAGAAAAATAGTTTCTTAGTAATTACTGCTTCAAATTGAATGTAGCCTTTGGCCATACGACGTACCTTGTGTAGATCAATGGTGTCATTTGACTTATACCTAATTTTGTATGCTCACTTATAATTAATTGAAATTTTTCCAAAAGGGAGAGGTATTATTTTTCTTTAGGCTACTAAATTAAGAGTCATGGCTTATTACTAACTTGAATGTTTGACTACTTAGGAATAAGTAGTTGGCTCTTCATGAGATCAAATGACCAAAAACAAGTTAACATGTAAAGGAGAAAACCATAAATAAGAAATGTAATTTAAGATGGGATAGATAGTGGTCGAAGATGCTAATGGGGTCGATGAAGTTGTATATTATCAATCATAAGAAAATGAGCATACATAATCTTGAAGGTATAGAAGTCGAGTATGAGATTGACTAAACGGTTATAATTTTGTGTATGAAATTTTTGCTTGTTCAAGTTTATGTTAAACATTATTAGGTGAGGCTGTGAGATTTTGTTATTCTTTGTTCTCATAAGTAGTCACAAACTAGACCAAGGCATAATGTGAATGTTAACTAGAAAAAAGTGTTTTTCAAAATTCATAAATGCGATAATATTTTTTCCCAAAATGGTAACAAAGAAAAAACTCAATAATTACATCATACAGCGAATCTATTTTGAATATGATTATAAGCATAGCCAAGACAATTTGAAAATGCATAAGTATTCGTAATTGGGTAGAGAATTCATCAATATTGTGTAAAAAGACATTCTTGAAACAATAGGGGTTAGCAAATGGGTGCAGAAAGAGCATATTCACAACTAAAAATTGGTTTCAAAAGGGCATATGTCAATGTTGATTGCAATTTTGTTGGCAACATTATTAAAGTACTGAAGTTCCCATAATGTTTCATAGATTGGATAACCATCTATTTCAACACTCCATCATGATCAAACCATTTAACTCTAGCTTCAACATCCATATTTAGCCTATCAGAAATCCGCGACGTTTAGATTGTGTTCATTTTTTGTAGTGACTTGATGATAACAATGACATGTGGACATGAGATTTTTTACATATCCCAACTTTTGTAACTACATATCTTATGTCTCAAGTTTGCATTTTGCGTAACTTATTTGTGCATTACTTCAAATCTACCAATACCATTATTCTTAAGTTTAAAATCAATACTTAATTCCTTATTAAATCTCAATTTTTTCTTTTTTATTGGATTATTGTCATCTCTCCACTTACTAACCATGTTCCTATTCTTATGAACTTTAATTTCTTCAAGTATGGAATAAAGTTCTTTATCCAAAATTCTATAATGATTCCATTAATATAAAAATAAGTTAGGTTCATTGGAGGACTTACATCATTACTATAGTAGCTTCCTGATTTAAGTCCCTTATGATCCCTTTTTTCTCTAATTAGAAAATATATGTCTCACATAAAACATAACTTTAGCTTTTAGGGAGTTGGACCTTATGCAACATTCAATTTAAAAACATTAGTAAATAACTAATATAAGCAAATTTATGTTAAAAAATAAATAAAGTTTAGGCTAAACCTTTTGCTGATCAGGAATCACTATCCATCCACCTTCATCTTATAAATTAAGGTCTTTCTTTGATAACTTTA